>JAOVVI020007827.1:0-14605 GCA_028571085.2 Nepenthes alata
AGAGTTAGAGAGCTTCTGAGAGCATTTGTGTATTCAAGTGAGCATTTCGAGAGTGTGCCTATGGAGTGAGTTTCCATGGCTTTATATAGCTGTGGGCTTTCACCGCCTTCCTTAGGTGGCGTGGCAGGATGCCCGTTCTTTGGGGGGATCGTTGCCATTGTTTGTGCAGATGCTGGCACCATTTGTGCTTGTAACGGTCAAAAAGGCAAATTTCCTGCCTTCTGCTAAGATGGGTGGCGCCATTCATAGTCGCAATGATCAAGAAAGAGAATTCCCTTCCTTCTACTGAGATAGCAGGTGTGTGGTGATCATTGAGGATATTTCGCTCCCCTTGAAGAATTGAAAAGGTGAATGCAGAATGTAGAGATGATGCAGGGAAAGGGATTTGTGTTTGCAGATTGGGGGTGCACTCGTAGAGAGTGGCTTTGATTGTGGAGTGCTCACTTTGAGCAACCTTTCTGTGTACTAAGTTCACTAGGAACTGGCAGTAGAAAGGGAAGCGAGATGGAGAGTTTAAGAGTTAGAGAGCTTCTGAGAACGTTTGTGTATTCAACTGAGCGTTTCGAGAGCATGCCTATGGAGCGAGTCTCCATGGCTTTATATAGTTGTGGGCTCTCACTGCCTTCCTTAGATGGCATGGTAAGATGCTTGTTCTCTGGGGGATCATTGCCATTGTTTGTGCGGATGCTGGCGCCATTTGTACTTGTAACGGTCGAGAAGGAGGATTTCTTGCCTTCAGCTGAGATGGGTGGCACCATTCATAGTCGCAATAGTCAAGAAGGAGGGTTCCGTTTCTTTTGCTAAGATAGCGCGTGCATGGTGACCGTTGAGGATGTTTCAATAATTTGAGGGCCTTCCTTTAGAGATGTGCTCTGACTCTGGAGGGTTTCCATTGTAGAGAAACTTGCCAATCTTGGAGTTGCGAAAAATTAAGGCAGATGACCGTTGTACTTGAGAAAACGCGTGGGTCAACTTTTCTTTCGGCCGCACTTGTTCTGGGCTCTCCTTGGCCCATTTGGTACGCTTAGCCGGTCAACACTGTCGTTGACTGTCCTGGAATACATGGGCTATTTGCTTCCTTTGGGCCTTTTTCTCCTTCTGGGGTGGGCCACTACGTCCGTCCCTATCATATTTTATTATATAAGAACATATTAATACCCTTCTTTAGAATATTGGAGATAAATAAATATCAATGAAATTAAAAAAATACTAACAAAAGTCTAATATAAAATCTATTCTTAGATTTAAATATCAACACTATCAGTAACGATTCAACTATACACAACCAATAATATTAACAAATTTTCAACCCAAATAGGACCAAAATCAATATCTACAAAATATATTTTTTTAGCTTTTAGGGTTTTTATTCTTCAAATTTATTTGTCAAACAAGTTCACAAGAGTGGAAGCAAAATCATCAAACCAACCAAATTAAAAAAAAAGAAACATACATCTACTCGGGCCTCGATATCGTTTGCCTACAAACAGTATTTACACTACTCATGCATCAGCTTCTCGCAGATCCACAAACCTTTTGAAGAGAAATCGTTTGTCATCCAAATCTTTGGGCTTCTCATATTTATCCTTTAATAGTGAAGGTCTCACTGCGATCCGATCCATCATTACGTGTAATGATGTGGACGGTTTTTATGAGAAATATAATATTCCTATCATTGTTCCATATATAATGCCCAAGCCTGATGATAGAGCCTGTGCCCCTTTGTTCGACTTCATTACGATCTATGATGACCATCTAAATGAAGATCTTCACATTCCTTTTGTGAAAGAGTTATATCAGACTTTAGAGGCCCTTCAGATTCCTGTGGCGCGCCTTCATTCCAATACAACTAGATGATTGATTTCTCTGTACATTTTCTTCTACTATAAGAAACTTCTTATGGATGCCTAGGCTATTAAGGTTGTCTTCTTGTTCAACTAGGATATTGACTATATTTCATTCACCTCCCGTAAGAAGTATAAAATATGTAGGGGTAATCTAAATTCAACAAATGGCTAGAAGGACTAGTATTTTCATATTTTTGTTCCTTTTGACTAGACTTTTTCTAATAAATGGGGCAGAATTAACTCTGCCTATTCTGAAGATGTCTCAAAGATAGAGGATAGTATGCCATGACCTTTGACGAGGCTCATCAAGGAGAATGCCACATCTCTACAAAAGATGGATACTTGGCTAACTCATAAGATGCTCATTGATTTCAACTGGGAGGTCAAAATGGAAGGAGAGAATGCCGCCATCATGCCTTTTCATTGCCCCAAGAGGAAATTGGGAGAACTTTTCATCCCACACTCTCCTGAGATGGCAACTGGCGGGGCAGATTCTATCTCATATACCTTGTTCAATTATGATCGTGCCATTGACAAGGTCTACAAAATAATGACTGTATTGCGCACCGGTGAGTCATCTCGGAGGCCGAGTTCCATTCATTCTTCTTCGATTCGTTTAGGTTTTGAAAAGGTAGCCAGATTCGTTGAGAGTGGTGAGGCTTCGTTGCCCATTGATTCAAAAATAAATGACCCCATGGCCGACGGATTGAACAAGCCGATCGATGCTCCGTTGAAGCCGAATACGGGATCCCAATTTTGGTCCGCTCATTATCTGATGTGCCAGTCTTAACATCTCCTTCTGTTTTAGTTGAAGAACGCCTTAATAATTTTAATGATAATAATCCAAAGACTACGGATGTAAATAATTCAGGAAAAAATACATATCTCACCTAATTATTCTACCATAATTATAAGGAACAATAGTCACATTGGATATATGATTTCTAATTCAATTGGAAAAACTAAAAATCCTAATATAAATCTCATTTGCTATCCCATAATAAATTACTTGATTGGAATTACAACACTTTTAATTTTTAGTGATAAAATAATTTGTCACTATTAATTATAAATTTATCAATATAAGATTTAGTAATAAAATATAAATTTACCACTAGGTCATCACTAAAAGTCCGTCATAAAATTTTTAGTATTAAATTTTTACTTTGCCACTAAAAAAGTTCTTCATTGATAAAAAATAACTTGACACCAAATAATATTCTATACTAACAAAATAATTTTGTGACCAAAATATATTTTTAGTGACTGTAAATTTGATCACTAATACCAATTAAATTCATCAATAAAATTGATATTAATGACAAATAATTATGTCACAAAAAGTATATAATTTAGTATCTAAATCATGTGCTTTAATAAATAAAATTTTTATACAAATCTTAAATTTATATTAATAAAAATATACAAATAATATTGATATAATAGAATAAAATTATCTGACAATAATTTTTAAAAAATTAAATATATTATAACAAATTTATGAATAAATCAATACAACATCATTCTCCTAATTTTGAAAGCACGGAGCTTTATCCATCTGTATTATTTTATTTATTTGAGTATTCTAAAAATAAAAAAAAAATTAGCGTAAATATTTTTTATAATTTAATAAAATATACTTAAATTTAAAATTTATAATCTAAACTTGTACTTACATACATGCCTCCTTTAACTGTTAAGTTCATCTGACTTAGTCTTCTATTTTTCTTGGTGTTCGGCTACCATGACAATGAGATAATTACACAATTAATAAGCCGATAGTAATTACATACAAAATCATCTCAATTTTTTCTTGGCCAAAATAAGAACAATCACTACACATAAATAAACAATCTTTATTGTTGTTGATGAGTTAAAATTATTTTAGATTATAATTATATGATGAGCTTTTAAGACAACTAAAACTAACTTTATAAATTCCTAGCACATAGAAAAAGCTACACTATTTGAACCAGTCTAATTAACTACCTGCCTTTAACATCTATAAGTCTAGTTGTTTTTCTATGTTTTGCCATTTTGTGGTATTACAAGGTTTATGTGATACTCTAGTTCTAATACCCTGCCTAAAGTTCAGCTATAGTTTGGACGCCTAGTCCCACTAGGCATTTTTATTTGATTTTTATTTGATTAATTTGCAATATTACGATTATCCTACCTTCCAAAAGAAAAGAAAAGAAAAGAGGGAGGGAGAGGGGATAATAAGAGACTATTTATCGTGTTAGAAAACACCCTAACAATTATTGAGAAATATTTGAAAATACCAACCTAGCGACCAACATAAGCACGACCCCTTTGTGTGAGCTCTACCGCTGGATCATATAAGTGTTGAAAATAATCACCTGGGTAAGTGACCTATCAAAATTGAACACATTGAAACAGTGGCACAACTAGTAATAACATTTTGTTCAGTGCATGTTCAAATAGTGCACTCCTTAAAGTCATCCATCCCATCCATTAGACTCTTGGTTAATATACCATTGGCATTTTGCTTTCGTATCTCATCATACCTAGAAAAGTCCTAGATCAATCATCCATCATTTCACTGATCAATACAACAAAAAGTTAAGCACAACATTTTTTTAGTTTCACAGGTACATGTACTACATTGGGACACAAAACTTTTGTTGATGGAGCACACCGCAATCATCAAGATAAAGCCACCACACACACAATAAATAGTGTGCATGAAGCTCATGCATAATGAAGCAGCATCCTGGTTTCATTTAAAAGCATAACAACCAGTATGACCAACTGAGAACCCATGCCAAAACATTCTTCCTAGAATAGACCAGGAAAATGCTAGTAGTTTCCTTTTTTCTTTTTCTTTGGTCCTAGTAGTGGGAAACTATCACAAACACATGATTTACAGAGTCACATTTTTTTGTCACCCTATCAGGTAGTATATCAACAATGATTGTAGACCATTTTGTCATTCTTGTGGATAATGTAATATATATTACATGTGCTCAATAAAACTGTAAATGAAAATTGATAAACAGTCCAAAAACAATTAGATAGAGTAGTGAGCCCCAAACAATGAAATTGATCTTTATGCAATGAAAATCAACCTTCATTTTCTATGCCAAAGATGATGTTACTCTTTTTTCTGCTTTGGGTAGATAACATTATTCTATCATTAAGTTTCAGAATATATGAAATGAACTTTCCATAAAACCCCAATTAATTCACAAGTGGGAATGAGAATAAAAAAGAATTAATATGATGCGAATATCATGGATGTAAAGATTTTATTTTATTTTTAAATTAGATTTGATTTTATTTTTCAATTAGATTTGATTTTATTTTTAATTAGAAGAGATTTAATTTAATTTATAATTATTTTTAATTTAATTTTATTCTTACATTAGAAGTTATTAAATTTGATTTTATTTTCAAATTATCCTAGAAATATAATTCTTTATATAAGAATCATAACTCTATTATTTGAATGAGCAATAATAAATTAAATAAAATTTGAGTGATTGTGATTTTTTTCTCCCTCTTGGCCTCTACTTCTCTTTCCCCTGATCTCTCTTTTTCTTTCCCCTGGTTTTCCTCCTATTTCTTCTCCTTCCCCTTCCCTACTTTCCCCTCCCCTCTTCCCTCTCGTCTGGCTCTTCTCCATCACCTATGGTCTTTCCTTCTTCTTCTCCTTCCCTTCCCTTACTTTCCCTTTCCCTATATCAAATTTGGTATCAAAGACTAATTCTCTACTTTCCTACATCATTGACCAACCTCTATTGTTTCTACACTGTCTTCCTAATAAAAACTCCAGTGGCACTACTGCCTATCTTCACACCATAGCAAGCAATTTAGCCTCTCTTTCAACTATAACATAGAGCTCTAAAAATTTGCCACTAAGATCTTCTAGTCTTCCTCCATCCTTTGGACAACCAAACCACCTCCTATTTATATTGCGAAAAAAAGTATTTTTTTAAAAAAAGCGATGACCACCATCTCTATAAAAAAAATAAAAGAAATTGCAAAAGAAGAGAAAAATCAAAGAAGTAGAGAAACACGAAGCAACAGCCACAGTTAACGGCACAGTAACAGCCGGAGGCAGGAAAGCACTGTCGGTGGCCACACTCACCGTAAGCACAATACGTCATCTTATACCCCTCAACTCACCAGATTAGCCCTCCACCTCACCACTAACTATCACCACCACAATAATTCCCATCACCAACATGCCAAATCAACCCAAACCTACCTACTACGAACCAACTTGAAACCCTAAATGACCTCCTCCATCGACCACACCCTACCACCATCAGATAGCCCCAACCTCTTGAGCTGTATCCCCGACCAAAACTCTAGCCGCCACATCGCTCCTTCTTCAAAGAGATAAAAAAAAAGTAGAGAGAAAGAGAGAAATCATGAATCGGGTAATGCTAATTCTTCATCTTCATCTTCATCATCATCTTCATCTTCCATATGAAGTGAACATTTTTATAAAATTCTAATTAATTTAGAAGTAGGAATGAGAATAAATAAGAATTAATGGTTCAAAAACTTAATCTAAAATAGAAATCAAATGAAAATCACATGACTTAATCATGAATAAATAAGAAACAATGGTTCAAAAATGGTGGGTCTGGACGGCAGCTTATGTTGATTTGAGATCCACTGTGATATTATGTTATAAATTGGGTATAAATGGTGGAATTCTCTACAACTCGTATCAAGAATCATCTTCACCAGCCAAGTGGTGTGAGACCTCGGAGCTGGCATGGTGCCTACATTGCCAAATGCCAGGATCAAAGGGAGCTCTTCTCCAATGTTCAAAGGCAAGATCCGATGATGCCGCTGAAGTCTACCTTGGCTATACCCTCTTTTATGTGAAAAGCCACATTGATTTTTCTCTTTTACACCTGTCCTAAAACTAGACCCACCGTTTTCATACAAAATCTTGGGTTTTGGGTGGTGGATCCCTGTTTCACTCCTTGGCATAGGGCAGTTCTATATGCGGCACCGCTTTCGACTCTAGGAAGACAGAGGGTTTCTTTTCTTTCCCATATGGAGCGTGCTGTTCTACGAGTTGGGATTCCATTCTAGGGGGAAGAGACTTTTTTTGTTTTTCTTCTTTTTTGCTCTCGGCCACCCGAAGTGGGACGTACTAAAGTGGGATGTGCTAAGTGTTTGGGCTTTTCTTAGTAGCCAAGACTTTTCTTCTAGAAACCAACCTCCGGATGGGTTGGCTTCCCTCTGGGGAGTGCCTCCCTTCTTTAGGTGCTTGCCCCGGAGTTGATTATAATTCCATATATTTTTATTTCCTTTTGAATTGTACATTCACTGTTGTAAGTTTGTTATACATTGTAAAATGAATTAATGAAACGCTTGAATAGTTGAAACACTTGAATGTTGCTTTCAATTGTGTGATTTCTAATAATTTGGTAACTCGATCTTCTGATAATTTGACTAGTAATAAGGTGTTGCGAATGCATGGCTAGGATGTGAATCAATCAAATTTGTCTTGAGTTCGTCTTGGTTAGGGGCTATCAGTCTACCTTCGTCTTAAAAAAGAGGAATGTCAGGGCATCATTACCTGTGTTGTGCCATTGACTCGCCGATCAAGGCATTGGGACCATCAGGCTATCAGCGCACTGTGTGGAGAGGCATAGTATCAATAATCACAACTAACCCAACGAATTGACGTGCCGTGACATTCTATAATGCAAGCACATGTCGCAGTTATTATGGAAACCCGCTTCTTCGATATCTTTAAATGATGCCGTTTCTCGACAGGGCATTAGCTATTTAAAATCTAAGCTCTAGCCTCTTTCCCACACTTCTTCTCAACTTAATCTCTACCCTAGTTTGCATTTCTTTCTTTCTATGGCTTCCTTGATCATCGACATAATTCTTTTTGTTCTCTCTCCTCATGATGTGGAATCCTTGTATGTCCGATACTATATCCTGAGTGTAATCTCATATGTGTAGCCCGCCAATGATGACAGGGCTTGCTACCAACTGCATGAGTTCATCATCATCTATAAGGCCCACCTGAAGAGTGGCCTTTGCATCCCTGTCTCGCAGAAGCTATACGAGATCTTGGTGTCCTTAGACATTCCTATTGCTCGCCTCCACCCCAATGCTGTCCAGTACCTGGTTTTCCTATGCATCTTCCTCTAGCACCACGAACATTCCTTGGATGCCTTGATCGTGAAGACAATCTTCTAGTCTAATCAATAGGTGGACTAGATTTCGCTCACCCTCCATAGTCAGTATCGATTAAGTGGGGGAGACCCAGGCTCAATAAAGGGTTGGAAGAGATATTTTTTATCTATTGGTCCCTTATGGTTGGACCCCCTCCAACAATTGGGGTAGATGGAGGCCACCTATGCCGGTGAGATCTTAGACTAAGAGGAGACCATGATGAAGCCACTGACGGAGTTGGTAAAGAAGCATTTTGACTCTTTTTGCCGAAAGGACCATTGTCTGTCCTCAAGGGCGTTCATGTAACCAGAGTGGGAGTCCCAAGGGGAAGGAGCAGACGTTATAGTTGTTCCGCTCTAGAAGCCCAAGGGAAAAATGAGGACGCTGTTCAATCGAGATTCTCCTTAGAGAGTGGCTAGCCAAGCAGCTCTGTCTTGCTCCTCCTCCTCCTCTAGTCGGGCCATTGCGAAGTTGGTGTGGAATGTCGATGAGTCATCTAGGACGTCGGGCTCTATCCCATCTTCCCTGGTTTACCAAGTTTTTGAGGAGGCAACCAAGTCTGTGAAGAGTGGTGAGCTTGCTATTCCTTATTCTCTAGGGATAAGTGACCCCGGGACTAGTGGGCCATGCGAGCTAATTAGGGCTCCAACCTTAATCAAGTATGGGGTCTCTGTCTTCATCAATTTATCTCCCAACAAGCCTACACCGAACACTCCACTGTTTTTGTTGAGGAGGGTCCTAGCAGTGAACGAGTGGCTGAAGCTCAAGCGAGGAATAATGCAGAGGTGGTGGCAACTGAAGAGGCACCTCAATGGGAGCCATTGGTGCCTAAAGTCCCACAAGCTTTGAATGATTCTTCCTCAGTTCTAGACTCTAGAGCGCCCCCTGCGGCCAACTGTGCCTAGGTTGGAGGACTCTATCTGCTTCTTACCCAGGGGCTTCACCAGGCGCTTGACTTTCGTCCACAGTCACATGACATGATACGTCTAATGGAAGTTTGCCTATGCCAGTGGGGTACCATGGTGCAACAGCAAGATTCCATAGTGCGTCAATGGGATGCAGAGATCTCTTGCATGTCGCATGCACATATTGATGCAGTTGTGCTCAATGAGATGGAGGGCCGAGTGAATACTGCCGTTGCCGATACTCTACAAAATCAAGAGTGGGCTACTAACCTCAATCACGAGCTATTTGAGTTTAAGGTGAGATCCCAAAATCTCACAGAGGAGAAAACTCGAGCTCTGGATTAGATCAGTTCACTCGAGTACACATTTTGAGGGGCTAAGGAGCAACTTGTTGATCTCCGGGGTGAGTGTGCCCAACTTGAGGAGCAGTTGAAGACCCGGTTCAATCTAAAGGAAGCTATCTGAGTACTAAATGACAAATCCATGGATGGTGTTTGCCTCTGTAGACGTATCATATTCTTGGTGGCTCCAAACTTTCCTATTAGTTTCTTTAATCTTTGGAATATCGATGCTTGACGTCAATTTGACTTGATGGATTTCTTAGAGAGAGGAAGGGAGCCTTCCCAACCATAAGATAATCATTTGTTCGGGCCATAGGTATAGGTAGTATTTTGTATCTTTGAGGCAAATAGGTACTCCTCGATATACATTTTGATTCTTTAAGAAATTGGCAAGATCACTTTGATCATTGTCACCAATGTGTCTTTGTTTATGCTGGATTTCTTTATTTAATATTTGTTCATTTGTAGACTAAGTGTCATTGCCATCGTTGCCAGGCTTGATTCAAATGCACTGGTCAGGCGATGCTTGTTCCCTTGAGAGGAAGTCATGGCACGACGAACTTATTAGGTGGTGCTCTTTCCTACAGGAGGGCGTCATAGCGCATTTGCTAATACGCCTCACTGGGGGCGACTGGATTTGGCTACCACGGTTGTCGAGCTCTTGTGAATTCTAGGCCATCATCTACATGGGATATAAGTGCTCGGTCCTGTCAGCAAACATCGTGGCTTTTGTACATCTGGTTCTAATTTGCTAATGATCGTTGACTGATGGTGCAACATCCTTCAGGTGGAAGTTGTCACACATATACTGGTGACGCCCCCAAAGGACCGAGGTTTAAGGTTCGACCCTGCTTGGGCCACTCGGTTTGTGGGACCAAGGTTTTTGACTAGGTTGTAGCCTGTCTCGTTGTAGGTGAGGGCATTCACTTGATTTAGGGCAATCTAGATTGCTTGATTATATGTTATGGCATGCAAGCATTCATATGAATAGTAAATTAAAAAAATAGTCATTTTATTAATTGAAACGTGTTACACAGTACAAGCAACCCGTGTGGTATATGCTGGCTTACCTGTAGTCAGTGAGGAATTATGGGCAATACTTTTTGAGAGTGGAGGACATTGCATGTTATCAAGACCAATTTTCCATTCTAGATGCGTACGTTTTATGCACCGCTTTGCAGAATCATTGAGACGAGAAATGGACACTCCCAATTCATGGAGAGTTTATTCCGGTTAGCATTTTGCTTGTTGCCTCTATGCTCCATAGAACTAGGTCCATCACCTCGAAAAAGCGTGTTTCACCTTCTTGTTGTAATACCATGCAATCCGCTACTGGCAAGTCACTATGTGCAAACTAATTGCATCTTGGGCTTCTTTTAGCAAGTTAAGATGTTCTTTGAGTTGTTGGGAATTGCTAAATGGGTTGAAACTCAACTCTGAGACTGGGTAGTCCAATCCCTACCAGGATAATTACTTCAATCTAGAAACATAAACTGAAAGGCCTCTCATGGGTAGGGAAGATGTTGTCCTATACGACCACAGCAAGGAAAAGAGTTCGTCTGCCTAAGATCCCTCGGCGTCTTCTAGTTTCTCCTTCAACCCATGCAACGGCATTTGGTTCGTTATTTTGACTTATCTATTCACTTGTGGATAGGCGATGGAACTATAAATCAGTCTTATTCCCAGACTCGTGTAGTACTTGGTGAAGTCCTTGCCGATGACTTGGTTTCATTTTCGATCACTATAGCCTCAGGAATCCCAAATCTTCATATGATACTTTACTAAATGAACTCTATTACGTTCTATTCGATTATCCATATCAGTGGGGGCGGCTTCTACCCATTTAGTGAAGTAGTCAACACCGACTATGACCAACTTCCTTTGCCCGGAAGCAATGAGCCGAATGTGTCGAGCCCCCACTGTGCAAACGACCATGATGACTACAGGTCCTCCAGTTCCGTGTGTGGCTGTTGAGGAATGGTGCCGTAGACTTGGCAGTTTTTGTATTTTTTCACAAACTTCATAGTGTCCTGTTTCATCGTCGGTTAGTAGTAGCCTTACGGTATAACTTTGAATGTGAAGTTCTTACCTCTGATGTGTGACTCATCGATTCTAAGGTACACCTCTCTTACTGCATAGTCAGCTTCTTCTGGTGTGAGACACCGTGTGTAAGGGTTGAGTACCCTCGTCGGTATAGCTTCCCATCCATGATGGTGTTCAACCTTCTATCCTTTTTATGCACTTAGCTTCCTATGAATTTTTTGGTAGAAGGCCATCAGCGAGATACCTTCTGTATGGAGTCATCCAATTTTCATTGTTCTAGATCTATAGCACATCTTGCTCTTGCTCCTCTATACTCAGGGAGGTAAGAACTTCTCGCATATCTCAAGCTTACTGCTCGGGATTATCGATTGTCGTCGCTTTCACCAGTTGATTCGCTTTTCAGTTGTCCTCCGTCAGGATGTGGGTTATCTTAACCTTGTCAAATGGTTAGATCAGGCCTTTCACTCTAATGAGGTACCGCACTAGCAAAGAGCTAGACACCTCAAAATTTTTGAGGACTTGATTGACACTTAGCTCCAAGTTGTTGTAGACGGTTAGATTCTCTACCAATCATTCCTTCACCGACCTGAGTCTGGCCAGTAATGCCTCATACTTAGTGATATTGTTAGTAGCACGGAATCCAAGGGTTATCAAGTATTTTATTTTTGACCAGTCTAGAGTCATCAGAACCACACTTGCTTCTCTTCTTGATTGAGCCGATGACCTATCCACATGCGATATCCTGATCAAAGCTTCTCGTTGTTGGCCAGCGTTTTCATTTGGATGGAGGATGTCTAGAATTGGGGTTGTGGTTTTGACGACGAAATCCACGAGGGCCTGCCTTTTTATGATCAACCGTAGTCAAAATTTCACATCAAACTCACCCAACATGATGGCCTATTTGACTAGTCGTCTAGACTTATTGGGTCTTTGTAGGATCCCTTTCAATAGCTAGTCCATCAAGATAACAATCTTATATGCCTAGAAGTACAACCATAGTTTCCTGGCAGAATAGACGAGCACTAGTGCAGTCCTTTTCGTGTGCAAGTAATGGATCTCAGTGTCTGTTAGGACTTTGTTGACATAGTAGACTTGCCATTGTATCTTGAGCAATTGCCTTATCATGACTAAACTTAGCGTCGTATCTAAAATGGATAGGCAAAATATATTTCTTTGCCTTCTTGTGGCGACGTCAGGAGAGGGGGTTAGCGAGGTACTCCTTCAATTCTAGGAAGGCTACTTGGCAGTTTGCTATCCATTGGAAGCCTTTTGCCTGTATTCCTATCAAGGCATTGAAGAAGGAAAAATATTTTTCTTTTTATCTTGTCAGGAGTACGAGAGAGTGCTACGAGTCTCCCGATGACTTTCAAGACTTCCTTCACAGTTCAAGGCAGGCTCATGTCCATGATAGCTTTTATCTTCTTGAGGTTCACTTCGACCCCCCACTAAGAGATAATAAAGCCCAAGAACTTCTAGGAGGATACTCTAAATGTACACTTGGTCGTATTCAATTTCATCTGGTGTATTCGGAGCACTTCGAAAAACTCTAAGTTGTGAATATGGTCATTAGTTATTTTTCTTTCGATAAGTATATCATTCATATACACCTCCATATTCCGACTAGTCTTGGTTTTGAACATTCTGTTCATGAGCCACTGGTACATGGCCCCTACATCCTCAAACCAAAGGATATGACATTGTAAGAGTATGCCCCCTGTTTCGACATAAATGAAGTGTATTCTTTGTCTTCTTGACTCATCTGAATCTGGTTATAATCAGAACAGATATCCATAAAACTAAGCAGTTTGTGTCCGGATGTGGAGTCCACCAGTAGGTCAATCATTGGTAGTGGAAAATCGTCTTTTGGACATGCCTTATTCACATTGGTGAAGTTAATACACATCCACCATTTTTCATTGCTCTTTTTGGTGTGGACTATGTTTGGTAGTCATTTTGGGTACTAGACCTCCCGTATAAAGCCTGCATCAAGCAACTTCTTCACCTCATTGCATATGGAAATTAACTTCTCAATGGAGTGGTTTCTTCGCCTTTGCATGATAGGCCTGTGACCGGGATCAAAGCCTAACTTGTGAACCATTATTCTAGTTGGTATCCCTAGCATGTCAATGGGAGTCCACACAAAGACACGAAGTTTCATCGAAAGAAGGTTATTAGTCGGTTGCACAATTGACCCATCAGTGAGCTCCCAATCTGTATGCATTTCTTGGGCTTGTTAGGATTTAGCGGGATCTAGTCAGTTGTCTCGCCGAACTATGCCTTCAGTAGGGTCACTTCGACTGTTCCAGAGATTGAACTCTTCGGCCAATTGTTCGGGAGTTGCTAAGGTGATTTGAGACAGATAGCACGATCAGCCAGTAACCTGGTCCCCTAAGGCTTCTCCAACACCACATGCCATTGGAAACTTCATCTTTAGATACAAGATCGACATCACTGTCCCAAACACTGTTTAGCAGGGTCTACCTAAAATAGCACTGTAGACAGAGGGTAGGTCGACCACTAAAAATGTGAGCATATGAGATGTTATCTTTAGGTATATCCCTAGTGTGAGCTCTAACTGAATGGTCCTTTGGACCGAGATAGGCTCTTTGTCCAGACCGTATAGAGGTTTCTCAGTTAATTTTATTTGATTCTTTTTTAATCCGAGCTTAAAGTAGATGTTGAGATATAGCAAATTCCTTAAGCTTCTATTATTAATAAAGACTCATTTCAGTTGGTAATCAACTATACCTTCCATAATGAGTGCAGATACAATGAAATGGTTAGAATGGAGAGTTATTACATGCGCCATATCATTGTTAGTAAAACTAATGATATCATTCCTAACTTCTACCCACTATCTCTTGCTGCTATAGGCCTTCCCTAGGAGGGCCAGAATGTTGCACTCGGATGGTCCCATGGATACATACTGACAACTTCGACCTTAAGCCAGTTCTACTGTAGCTACTACTCTAGCTGATCTTCTTTTTCTCTATCGGCGGCCTGCCTAGGTCCTGCAAGAATATGGTGAGGTGCCCTTTCCTGACAAGGGCCTCTATCTCCTTCTATAATGTCCAATAGTTTTTGATATTATAATCTGAAGATCGATGGTGGAAATAATACTTAGATTAATCTCCTCCCTCCGGGTTCTTGGGATGTTTTGATCACTTTAAAATCTTCTCATCATGAATTTGCATGAGAATGTTTGTCCAAGAGTCATTCAAAAGGGTTAGGTTCAGGGGTCCAATAGTCCTCAGTATTGTAACTCGAAGGTCGATGGTAGAAACAACACTTA
>JAOVVI020007828.1:0-14605 GCA_028571085.2 Nepenthes alata
GTAGGTGGGCCTGAGGGCCTTTCTCCCCCAAGGACCAACCGCTCGGGGATGTTTTGCCCGGACGGTCCTTGGGTCTTCGGTTGGGCGTTCGTCCTTCTTTCCCCTCCTCTGCCCTTGGGGACAGGGGGTCTTCTTGCCTCCCTGGCTGACTTATTTCGTCGATTTTGGGTCCAAAGACAGTCTTCCAGAGCCTCTTGAGCCCCTTCGTCATCGGGGCCTGGCTCATGGCCTTCTTTCTGTTGAGATAATCCCTCAACTCGCCAGGGACCCATGCCGAATGCTGCCTCAGGGGTGCCGTTGGGCGCGGGCTTTCGGCGCGCGCGCCTCTGGACTGTCCGTCCACCTTCTCTTGGAGGTTGCGGACGGTCCTTGTGAGGTTGTCCACCTTCTGTACTAGCTTGTGCACCCTAGTACCGGGACCACCGCTCATCCTGTCGCCCGACGGGAGGCGCCTGTTGTAGCGCTCCTCCTCCCGGGTGGAGGTGCTGTCTTGTCCGCTGAACATTTTAGGGGCGTTGTTGTAGGAGGGTGGGAGGCTTCGAGCTTTTTGTCAGGCTTCCCACAGACGGCGCCATTGTTGCGTTATGGATTCGCGGATTCCAATCAGATCCGTGGCTTCCAGGCAACACAAATATTTAGGATGCTGGATGCTGTGTGAGGTTGTTAGGAGGAGAATGAGAAGGCATATTTTTACGTGGAAAGCCTCCCTACGAAGTGGGAGGAAAAACCACGAGGCTTTCGGCCTTTTGAAGTGCCCCCTCTATTGTTTGAAGTCTTTACAATGTACAAGTTTGCTGAATATTTTTTTCACATTCTTGTCAAAGGTTATCTTCTTTTCTTCTTTCGTGGTCTTAGTGACCGTTTTCTATTTTTATCTTTCATTTTTCCTCCTTTTTTTCGTCCCCCCTCTAAGTGAGGTTTCAGGGGTACTTATAGGCGAGATGATCCGTTGAGACGAGGACACGTGGCGGCCATCGGACGGTGAATCAGTCGACGGTTTCCCATTTGTGGCAGTAAAAGGCGATGGCTGGCAGGCTTTGAGCGTGCTAGGTGGCGCAGTGTCTAGATGCCAGCCGTGATTTGACCAGGCGTGCCCTGTAGAGATGTCAGTCTACAACTGCAGGCTTTCTGAAAATCGGTGAATATTCGCTGAGCTGGAGTTCTCGGCAGCAAGTGAGGTTGTCTTCGAACCTTCTGAGGAAGTCTTTTGTTATTGTGGTCTCGGTCTCTCGGACGTCTTCCTATGCTCCGGGTCCTTTTGGGCCGCGTGGCCTTCTGGGCGTTCTGATATTAGGCCGCGCTTTTATGGGCCCTTATATTGAGGCCCAACAAACATCATTGTCAATATCCCTTCTTTTAAGACACCATCTCATCACACACAAAAATGAGAAATATTATATTTGGCAAAATAAATTACAAGATTGTTAAAGTAAAAAAAAAAAAGAAGAAGAAGCACAAAAATAGGTAATTAAAAATAGTAGAGAAAATAATTTTCTTGTATGTGTCATGATATATGGCATAAAAAGAGTAATTAAAGTTAGAAGAAATATTTTTATTAGTTTCACCATATTGGTGATATTTTCATCAATATCCCAATAAGGATAAATAATTAATGATAAAATAACAAATTAAACTCCCTTCTATTTGCTTTTATTTTACTTAATTTTAGAGAAAAATAAAACTTTTGTCTGTCTTCATTCCACCTCCATTTTTTTCTTATTTATTATAACATTTAATAGAAAAATAATATAAACCCAATAAAATTCACTATCTTCAAAACAAAGAGAACCTAAATAGATAATATATAAATAAGAAACAAAAATCTCTTTGGTTTCTTTCTTCTTCCTTTTTTATTGTTTTGCTTTTAGTTGTTTTTGGGCCGCCTGTTCTAATTTATCTCTTCTACATTTCCTCATTTTCTCAATCCTATTGGAAGATTTTCATTTTCTAGGCCTTTAGAAAATTGTGCAGGGCATTATAAATAAGTTAATAGTCAACAGGAGATATGAAGCAATATTCCCTCCACCCTTTTTCATAAAAAAATAATTAAACATATTTCTTGAACAAAAAAGATCATAAAGCTAAAGGAAAATTATACAAAATAATAATAGAGAAAACATAACATCAAAAAACAGTTCAGAGAAAGCTGAAGCATTTACTTCATATACAATGCAACAACTTCGACAGCAAAGAGGTCATACAAATACACACCCTCCATTTTCAACCTGCCTTTTCCATCAAATTTATTAGATTCGTCCAATGGCCTTTTCTTCTCCATTTGATTGAACAGGATCCATCTGCGAAGTCATCTCTACTTTCACCTTATATAGTTGATTATCGGACATTTATACTATTTTCTCGAGCTTTAAAGTCACAAAATTGGTTGGTGGGTTTGTTTGATTTTCGATTCTCTCTCTGAGGATTAAGTCCATCTGTTATTTTCTGGATACGTCTCAGAGGCCACCTGTTTAGTGTCTATGCTGTAAAGAGGATTGAAGAGAATAATCATACTTCTATAACCTTGCGCAAATTTCAGTTTTTTCCCCCTTTTTACTTCTGCCTGGGGAACTCGTTTTCTTTGTTTGTATATTATTGCATTTTTCTTTGCTTTTTTCTTTTTTTCCTCCCGAGCGGAAAAGAGAGAAACATGGGCAAACAAGGACCTTGCTATCACTGTGGTGTCACAAGTGAGTGTTTTTGTTTCCTTAAATTTATTTTATTAAACTAAGGCATCGGAGGAAAATTTATTGTTTGATAACCTTTTTCCACTCCCTTTTTCTTGAGAATTTTGATAAAATTTAGATTTATTGCTTATCCCTGAGAAGACAATCTTTATGCACTTTGTGTTTCAAGGAGAGTTAATAGTTAACTGGACAAACCAAACAAAATACGAATACTGGTGCTTTTATGCTGTAATTCTGTTTGTTTGTGAATTCACTTGTTCGGATTATTGGAGGGTAGCAAAGGGCAGGTGCCCTTCAGTCTTTGGAATACCTGTACTAATCTGGGTAGATTTGTTTATAGAATTCATGCAGTTCGTGTTTTTGGCTTCCCCTTTTCCTCAACTTCTTTTTTCTTCTGTTGATTTTTGACTCTCTGTCAACATGTGTAACTTTTGTCAAACTGGAGATTGAATTTGTTCTCTTCTAAACGTTATGCAATCTAGCATACCCATAATAAAAGTTTTGCAGTTTTCATGTTTGTTGTTTGTTTTTGATAAGAAAGATCCCAGTTAATGCTTTCTTGGGTTGTTTTTCGTTCCAAAGTTGATGGTTCAATCAGAAATATGCTCATTTTCTGACGCCCATTTCTCAAATTCTGCAAGTTCGCAAAATTGTGGTGTAGCTTATTCTTCTTCAAATTGTTTGTCCTTTGTCAAGGCAAGAATTCTTTTGGAAATGACCGGATTTTTTTCATTGAGTCTTTCTTTAGTTATTGACATGGAGGGTAAAATATATTTGTCTTCTCAATTTTTTCTTCACACATTTGTCTCTCACTCCTCTTACTTCATGCCGATATTTATTTCTAGTGGGTTCTCTTCTGTATTGTTCTGTAGTTCCTCCAAGTTCTTTCCCAATGTCAGAAGGCCCTTCTCATCATGTTACCACTTAATTATTGTCAGAAAGCTCCACACTATGCCTTCTCCTAGCTCAATTCTATTCAATTGTTATTTACTCGTGTAAATTTCGGTTTTTGTTATGATTATTGTGAGGGCAAGGATGACCTTGCCACCATGCCAATTATATGGAGCTTCTAGATCATTGATTTGATTGTTTAAGCATCATCACTCCTAATATTACAGCCAACTTGTTAAGAATAATAAAAATATCTAAGACTAAGTGACTTCATAAGGCATTATCAAGGGATTCTTGTCTCTCTTTGGCTATTCTGACCAATAAAATGTGCTTCATTGGATGTGTGTGACAGAAATCTTCATACTGCAGTGTTCTTACTGCATGATCTCTGCCTCACTTACTAATTAATTCCCCTGTCTACCAACTTCATTAAGTGCTGATCCTTGCTGAACCAAGGGACTACTACTCTACTGGTGTTGTAAATATATTTGCACGCCTGAATTTTTTGGGCAAATGCAATCGTGAATTTCAATCTTTCTACTTGTTACTTCATTGATGGCAATTTACTCTAAAAGCCTACTATTGTATGTGTAATTTATCACTGTTAAACTAGTAAACTCCTTGATTGATGGTGCCTTTATCACTGCTTGGACCTTCTTTAATGCGAAAGATGACCTCACGAACGATGATACATTACTGCACATTGTTTCAGGAAGTTACAGCTCTCCTAGTTAAGGCATATAGTTTCTAAGAGTTATGGTTTTAACATGTTAAGATTTTCTTCCACTTAGACATATAAATATTAAGAAGGCAATGACTCTATCTTTGAAGACCATGTTTGTCCAGTTGTTGTTATGAGAGCATTCAACTGAAACATGAATTTTCCTCTATGAAGTTCTTCCTCCTTTTGTGTTATTCCGGTTTTAATCTCAAGCCAAAAGTTTACCATTTAGTAACTCATAATCTGACTTTTGTAACCAATATTTGCAACTTAAACAAGCATTTCAAGTGCTTAAGGATTATAATGGCTTTGGAGTCCATTGATATGCCATGGCTTTTGACAGTAGAGTGCTGTGACAGGCACCCCTCTATGGCGCAATGGCCCACCAGACAAGCCTGTACTATGCAATGCATGTGGATCACGATGGAGAACAAAAGGCAGTCTTGCAAATTATACGCCTTTACATGCCAGAGTTGAGCATGATGATTTTGAGGATCACATGGTTTCTAGAGTTAAGAGGATACCCCTTAAAAAGGGGGATGAAAAACTGAACAAAAGGAAGCTAAGGTATGCCAATACTATGTTTGCAGGTGTTTCCCAAGGTTATAATCACAGTTTCCAGAAAAATCTGGATGAAGACACCAGCAACAGATCGAGCTCTGGTTCTGCTGTATCAAATTCTGAGAGTTGTGCTCAGTTTGGTGGCGCAGATGTGAGTGATTTGACAGGTTGGATACCTAACTATGTTCTAACCTACTTTAATAATAATGATGTCGGAAGGCCTTTACATTGACTGCTGCCCGACAGGATTTGCTTACGAGTACCATCTATAAGGTGCAGGTTACAACTTACAAATAAGAAAGATTCATGGCATATTCAACTATTGTACCAAGAGAATAGAGAACTGTTACCAGCATCTAGTTCATGGCTCACTGTATATTTTGTGTAAAAAGCTGAAAAAAAAAGGAAAATAAAAACAAAGGGGAGAAATGGCTGTTAGAATCATCATAAATTATGCTATCATCAAGTGGCTCTGACAAAATTTTACCCACCTTTTCCCCTTGAAGGCAGTGGACACTTGACTTACTAGCATTCATCAGACTATATCCCTGAAAAAGTGGAAGGTTCCGAAGGTGGTGTATTTCCATCAAAGAGAGCATAAGCCTTTACATAACGGTATGATTATTTTAACTAGGAACTCACATGCTTATATCACAGATGCAGCTACTCTGAAATGTAAATGTAAGGATGAAAATTGCATACTACTCACTTTCTTTATACCCACAATGTGGTAACCTCATGCATGGGCTGCCCATAGGCTCCCCCCCAAGGATACACTTTTGTTATTCAACATGAATAACAGTCGTGCAGAGAGTTGTCAGTGCGATATTTGCTTTTCCACGTAAATAACTTGTGTTCATTATTTTGTGTGATTGATTGTGATTGTGTTGGTATTTGTCTCACGAATTAAAGCACAAGGGAGATATTTGATCCTGTTGAAATTTGTTCTCAACTTTCTCGGAAGGAGAAATTTGGTGTGTCCCAGAAATTAGCCAGGAAGATAGTGACAATAATTTGTTATCTATTATGGGGGAGTCGCTGACCATATTAAGACATTTGGATTATTTATTTTCAGGTCCAGCTCAGTCCATTGTTTGGGACACACTGGTACCATCAAGTAAGCGAACATGTGTTAGTCACCCAAAGCCATCTCCAGTTGAGAAGCTTACTAGAGATTTATGTACAATTTTACATGAACAACAAAGTTCTCACATATCTGGATCTTCAGAGGAGGACTTGCTCTTCGAGTGTGAGACACCTATGGTATCTGTTGAAATAGGGCATGGAAGTATACTTATTAGACACCCAAGCTCAGTGACTCGAGAAGAGGAATCTGAAGCTAGTTCCCTTTCAGTTGATTATAAGCTTTGTACAGCAAATGGTGGCTGCTCACATTCTGCTTTGCCTTTTGGATATAAGGCTTACAAGGGTGTTAGTAATTTTGGTCCTGGAATTGGAAAAGTTAAGAAGCTTACAGGGCAGATGTTGCAACAGGAGCAAGTTAAGAGGTAATTCCATCCTGTATGATACTCCAGTAGAAGTATTAGCAAAATTCTGGGCAAAAACTCATGGCCAAGTTTGTAGAAAAGACGGAAACAATAATTCTTGTGTATGCTAACTCTACATTTGGCATGAGATTTAATGAATTATTGCTGCAATTGAAGTTCTTTGAAGATTCAGTCCAGTAGAAGTGTTAGCAAAATTCCCGGCAAAAACTCATGGCCAAGTTTGTAGAAAAGACGGAAACAATAATTCTTGTTTATGTTAACTCTACATTTGGCATGGGATTTAATGAATTATTGCTGCAATTGAAGTTGTTTGAAGATTCATCTGTAGTATGAGAAGATAATAGAAATGGAAATTCTTTGAAAGTTTCGTATGTCTTCATGGAATTGCAGGGACAAGACCTTCCATGAGAGGCTACAGAATGTGTGGAATCACAATTCGCCACTGCGCTATATTGACTTAATAGTAAGTTTTCTGTGTATTATTTAGATCATAGGAGCCATAGAGATCACTTCTTGCAAAGACAAGGTCTTCATACACTGACTGCACAATCTAATTTTTGGGTTCATATGAGGTGACGGGTTCAAATGATAGGAACCACCTTTTTGCGTTATATGAGCAAGATTGCTTACATTTGAACCTTTTAAATCCAGTAAGCCTTGTGCATTGAGTTACCATTTTATGTAAGTATATCCTTTTGGAATGAGCTTTGAAACATGTAAACCTCTTAAAATCATGAAAGCTTTGCATTAGTGTATGGGAACAACCTTGTGTGCCAGTAGTCCTTGAATATATTGTCCATTGCATGTTATCTATTACACGGTAAATTGAATTGCTGACAGAAGCCACCAGATTTGTTGTTAAATATATCGGAATAATTTGTTAAATATTAATATTCCTCATGTACTCAAATAAGTTAAAACAGTTGGTCCTGCTTATGGTTCCAAATCAATATGTTCTAAGAGTCGTCTCCTGTATCCCAAAGTTTCAAATGCATATATGCTCATGAATCTGAATGCCATTATTGCTGTATGGAATGGATTGCCTCAAGCTTTCCATCACATATTTTGAGCATCTGGTGTGATAATCAGCTGTATTTCATGCAGGATGTTGTTAACTTCGATGTGTATTGGGAGCATTTAACAGCTGATGAGCAACAACAGTTGCTCAAGTATCTACCCTCTGGTGATACCTCCACACCTCCTGATAGGTTAGATTTTGCAATTTCTGTTTTCTTGATGGTTTTTGTGACTAACATAAAGAACAGTTTCTAACACTTCCTGGTTTAAATTTGTTTAAAAATGAAGTCGACTGTAATTTTATTCAAGATCACATATCAGAGGGAAATCAATGCATCATCTTTTCAGTCATTCCAATTGACACAAAGCTGTCGAGAATGATCAGCACGAAAATCACAAGTTGATGAAAATATTAGAATTAATTAACGTCTGTCTTTCTATGTTCTTTTTTAGAGAAACTGGTGTACAAAATGTTAAATGGATCCACCATAGTTGTTCAAGCTCATGTACAAATGTGCTGATAGTAGTAATGTTAACTGTTATTTTCCTTGGATTTAATCGTCTTCTAGGGTCATAGTAGAGCATACAGCTCCTTTGTGCTCCCGTGCCTATCATGTGTTCATAAAATGGTAGTTTAGAGAATGTCTCCCCATCTCTTCATCGTCAAGTGCGAGGAACAACAACGTAATTGAATTTCAATTGTTTATATACCATGAAGGGAATTTGTTTGATTGCCCTTGTTGTTCAAATGTCCAACTTTGATTGTTCTTATTGCTGTGCATGCAGCCTTAGAAAAATGTTTGCAAGTCCAACCTTCAAGGAGAACCTGTCTTCTTTTCAGCAGTTGCTTGCTGAAGGGATCTTTGATACCTCCTGTTCAAAAGTTAGAACCGAGGACTGTAAGACATTGAAGAGGCTTGCATTGTCCAATTTGTCAAAGTCCAAATGGGTGGAACAATACAGTATGCTCAAGGTTTGCATTGTATGCTTGAAAATTGGTATTCTCTCATGCTTGAAGTTGGAGGTAACAAGTGAGCCTTGGTGCAACGGTAATGTTTGTTCCACTGTGACGTAAAAGTCACGAGTTTGATCCACGGAGAAATTCTTTTGTGTTTGATTCACAAGAAAAATCTTTCTGCTATGTGAGGTTAAGATTGCTCACATCTGACCTTTATCAGACCCCACGACATGAGAGTTTCATGCACTAGGTTACCTCTATTTATCATTCTTGAAACTGTCCATTCTTTTTGGAATGAGAATGTAAGAGATACACTCTTTTCTTCCTCCCTACCGTAGGACAACAGATGCAAGGATAGTGCAGAAGGGCACCCAGCTGCATCAGGAACTAAACATAGCTTATCAAACAATCTTGCCAATTCCAGTAGTTTGTGTGATGGACAAAAACAACACCTTCCAGGTTAGTTACTAATTTTTTTTGGTCCTACACTTTCAGTGAAGATGCTACTAGCTTTTCTGTTTCTTAATATAGAGTGTGGAAATGAAAGTGCTTGAGCTAATGAATATTAAGCTTCTATTTTCTTGCTGGGATTTAGCACTCTGATTTTCTTTGAGGAGAAATGCTTCTTAAGGTGTCAGGGATGACTAGAAGAGAAAAAGGAGTCCCAATATTGAAAAGGGATTCCCCTGAGGCCATTATCCTCTTATAAAAGGTGCCAAATGAATCATGGTATTTTTTGCAGAATTCGTGGACATTAAAGATTGATGTGATCATTCACTTTTATACTAGTGGTGGTATTACTTGAGGAGTATGTGAGGATTGTATGTGTTTTATGTTATACACTTCACCCGCGATGTGTCTTATAAATTGTCTCGATATATCTAAACATCCTTGGCCACTTATATGCTTTGTCGGTCTCTTATTCATTAAATTCTCTCCTTAATCAATTGTATGAGTACTCATATTTCTTCTCCTTCAGAGATGAAAACTTCTTGCTTTAGTCCAAGAAGTCTATTTGCTTTGCCCTCTGAGAGTAGCGCTCTCGAGCTCGAGTCCTTCCACTTCGCTGATAAAAGTGCTGATCAGGATCTGCTATTTGATGTGCCGTTCAATGGCTCCTTCCCCGAGGCTGAGCTCCTTCATCCAGCTTCAAATTTTGCCTCTCAGCAGGCCTGTGCTAGTAGCAGCTCGGAACCAAGCCACAGCTTCCGCTCGGAGGTCTAGTTATAGCCTCTGCCTACTGTGATTCGTGACAAAAGGCTTGATCATTTTGCTTGTTAGTTACGTGAGAGTCAACCCAGATGCAGTTTGATGGTTGAGTTTGGCTTTTCAGTCGTTCAGCTTATTCTGAGCTTGGAACCTCAATGGTTTGTGTGGGCAGCTTTTTTTGTATAGGATGATGGAAGCTATAGACTATATTGTATAGTATGTAATAATGCAGAGGAGATATCGAAGTTTTTGAGTTCTGTATGCATATATAGTCCACTCTCGCTAACCATATTTTACTGTTTTGTTTCATTACTTTGTGTTCTACTTGAATTTTGTGCCTACCCAAAAGTAATACTGTTAAAGGCTTCCTGGGTCCAAGTTGAAGAAGACGATATTTAGTGAGTTGGTGTATTGGAAAGATTTTGAATTTTCTGGATGCTTATCCCATCTTAAATGCATGGGGATAGTTTCAAGCTGTTAAGAGTTGATTTCCTCTTTTCCCGTGGTTTATGTAGATTATAGGTGTTATTCTATATGTATTAATCACATCTTTTTGGTATAACCAGTCATTCATTTTGTTGGGGCCAATCTTTTTCGTTATCAATGGCGGTAAAATATGGGTAGATTGGCCATAATGTAAGATGGTCGAGCACTTGTTGACTTTTGAATGGGTCGGCAAAGCTTATGATTGTTGATGTCGAGGAAGATTTATAGTTAATTTTACATAGTGAGACTCAGTATTTTGCTTTTATAGATCCGTAACACAGCAATACTGTCACAAGGATGTGCCAGGCATCAATAGTGCATATGCCTATCAGATCTCCACATGGTGTTACCTTTGCTAGTTTTATTTGACGAGTTTGGTTGCCTGGCGTATCTGTTTGGAACAACAATGAATTTATATGACAGCTCAAGTTGATTCGAAGTTATTAATCAATGGTTCTTGTATATCAGTATACATGATCTTCAAGATTCAAGTTCCCAGCCAAAGTGGTTCGATAGTTTTCAAAGAAGAGTCATGGCACTTAGAGTTTTCAATCAATCCACAGTAATGGTATTTTCTATCCAAAGAGAAAAGAAAAAGAAAAAAGTTAAGCTGTAACAAACTTCCATGTTCTAATCAAGAGTAAATGATATCCCAAGTGGATAATATGAAATAAGGTCATCTTACTAATAAGCTTTTTTTTATAAGAAAAGACTGTTTAATTGCATCTAAAAAGAGGATGAAGCGAGCTACAAAGATGCCATTACAGTTCACTTTTCTTTAGAAAGACATATCAAAAATAAAACTAAAAGATATTTAATTTTAATATTTTTTTAAATATTAAAAATTAATAAAAAACATAAATCCTAAACAAGCTAATAATGGTGGCCAAATACTTCAACAATAATACATAGCATTTGTTCACATTTCTTTTACTAAGATGATCATGCTACTGGAATAATGTTACAAATAACTATTTAACTTATAGATCTAAAGGGAAAAAAAACTAATGGTATGATCTCCTTGAGTGTAAAAAATGGAAAGAGAATCATAAGCGGGGGATCAATTTATAATAACCAATAACAAGTATAAGAAAAACGAGCAAGTACAGAAACAAAATTGAATAATAGAAAGTGAAATAATCAAAGTTAGGTCATCCCATAGGAACATTCATACTATGAAGAATAAAGAATATTACTTCTTATGTACAATACTTAGTCGAATATGAACTTATATCAAACAGAATCAAATACTGTATCTTGATTTTGATTAGGTATATGACTTTTTTTCATTATTGCTTTTAGGAAAAAGTAACATGCCTACAAATAAAGAGAAAATTGATCTTTCTAAAGCAGCAAGACAAGGAGCCACTGGCATCTTGGAAAATTATCAATATGGAATACAAGATGATTGAGGATATTACTTCATACCTTAAAAGAATTTCTCTATCAACAATATTCTAAAGATTTAAATCATGTAGAAGAATATTTTCTGCTCACAATATGAAGTTCAGAGGAAACAAATTTGCATTGTATACTTACATGCTAATTCAAAACCACATAATACATACAGCTAACCTACCATACAATCTTATTGTTATGTCATTTTCTGCATACAGAAAATTTTGCCCAAACTTCTACCAACTTCCCAAATATATAACTATCAATGCACATCAAAAGCTTATTCCTTTCTTTTTCCTTCCCCTAAATCCTAGCATTTTCACAGGCCAGTAGTTACAGATGAAAGTAAGGTTTTCATATCATGCCCCAATTCTTGAAAATGTCAACATCAAAATTATAACTCTTCAGGGGACTCTAGTTTCTTCCTCACTGGATTCACTCTGTCCATTCCACCCAGTTTTATTGGGTATCTTTCTTACTCACAATTGCCAATTAGTTAATATCCTGAATAGTTTTTGTGAGCCAGCAATCCAAAAGAAAAACTCTCTTAACCTTCAAATGTAGACCGTCAATTTTTTTCTCTGTCAATAGGGTAGCATTCCTTTCATCTCCAAATCCAAAATGATTCTAGGATTTTGCTATTTGTCATCATCAAGAGAGCCCAACCCATTTATTTTTTATATCGTGATAGCTATTATTCGATTTGCATCTCTGCAGTATAAAATTCGGTACAAGGTATTGCATTTTTTAATCATAACTGTGGTGTAAAAGTATTCGTCACAAGATTAGCAAATACATTCAATTCACTATGGTAGCATTGATGAAAAAAAAAAAAGAAGTAACATGATCATGAAGTAATATACTCAAGTTGATTCCGACTTTAAAAATTGCCAAATCACAAAAGAAATATACTAGAATTTTAGCTATGAATGCAAATGCATTAAATAATCTCATTTGAACAAAAATGAGAGTTTATGAACTTAACATAGTCTATTTTATAGATACGTGACCTAGAATTGGTCTAATTGTTCATTTGCTCATTAGACTTTCCAATTCGAGCAGGTATAAGAACATTTAAGCCAGTATAGAACAAAGATCAACCAATGGGCTATTTTATAGTTCAAAACCTTATTCATAGAACGTTTGTAGACATGAGAAGGCATTTTATTTACTTGCTGCTTGTAGGAGTAAGACAGTCTAGCTGCAATTTTAAAGCTTTCGTGCCACCTGAAGAGAGAAGGAGATGGAACAACGGTACTGCCATAGAAACTTTTGGAGTCTCTATTCCCAAATTCTCATCTCAAGCTTTGGGATTTTTCAAGGGGTTCAACTGAGCACTGCAGTGGAGCAATCTCTCTCTCTCTCTCTGAAGTTGAATCTCTTAAATTCAATCTTCGAAACCTTTCTGGCCCGCACCTTATCGTCGTAGACTACATCAACCATCGGACTTCTCCTCCCTTTCTAAACCTAATATCGCGAAGTGATTTCATCACCACTTGCCCCACCTCCACAGCCATCGGACCTGTCGAATTTAGATGGGCGGAACGACTGGCGGCGTTCTTACTGGGACTTGATATCTTCAGAGGAGAGTCTCTTCGGAGGAGTTTTGCACTCCTTCCGGACGCGTGTCAAGCATCGCGGCTTCCGGCAATGAAACGATGATTATCCCGGTAGCGGCGACTAGAGTGCCAAAGGGTTCCGGAGAGTCAGAGGCGGGCAAGAACTCGTCTTTGTGAACAAGACGATTTCGATCCAATTGATAATGGATTCTTGAGGGATACACTAGAGGCAGTGCTCGATGATTTAGCTAAAAGGCTCGCCCATTTGTTCGGAGACAGAAATTTGCTTGCGAGTGACTGAGATTGTGAAACAGGGAAGCTAGGGGGCAGAGAGAGAAGGGTCTTCTTCTAGGGTTTTCCTTTTTGACCGTTATGTTCCCGCCTTTTAACGGGATGGGCAATCAGTGAGCCCTACGTCTCCGGTTGGGACTTTTAAAACGTCGTAGTTTTGAGGCGCCAAGACCAAAATCTCTTCCGCATTCAAATCTGAATGATTTATACACACACCACACACACGAAAATGATTTCGTAATTTTTTAATGAAATATATATATTTATTTAATTTAACAAATTTATAAAATAAATAAAATAAATATATTTTTAATCTCAAATTTTAAAAATCACAATTTTAAGATTGACCTCACACCTTTCAAGGTCAAATATGATTAAATTCAATAATATACCTTTTATTATTTTAATAATTTAAGATTAAAAATAAAAAATTGTGTTGACAAAATGATCCTCTAAAAAGTTTTCACCATAATTTTTTTTAAAAATAAATATTTAATTTTTTTGATGAATAAAAAAAGCATATAAAGCTTTTTTTTAAATATGACACATTATTATTATATTTTAAATGTTTACTGTTATGCTTTTTTATGTTATTTTAAATATAATATGTTATTGTTTATATAATCACAAAAATACCAACTTATTTATAATTATTTTACTTTTTCTTATATTTTTTCTCCTTATTTTCTCTTTCCTCTCTGTTTTCCTTTTTCTTTTTTTGGAAATAAATATTAGGCATTATTGTGTATCAAAAATTCAGATTGTCCTACGGATCAGGGGACGCAAATCAGATCTTATTGTTGGTTGATCTTACGCGAATCTGTTTCCATAGTCTTGAATCTGAGTCTTGCATAACACAATTGAAAACTAGTGATCAAAGGTCGGCGGGAATTATTTTCACCGTAAACTCTCCGACACTCAAGTCAAAAGTCTTTCTAAGAATATAGAAAGATAAATTGAGAAAATATATTTGGTGGGTTGAGCGTGGATGCGTCTTATTGATGAACGAATTAAAAAAAAGATGTTCTTGAAGGGAATCTTTTGGAGGGAGATGGGGATTGTTTGGATCGGCCATTGAGAAATTATTCTAGGCACCCCCTGGGATGATGGAGAGTTGGCCTCCTTCAGATAGATTCTCTCTGGTCATTTTAGTCTTTTTTCTTTTTCCCCTTCCTCCCTTTTTGGTGATTTTTGACCGTTTTGCCTTGCGATTTTCTCCTATCCTCCTCTCCCTTTTTTTCTTTTGGGGATGAGGTCTTTATATAGATGGAGTTCATAGTTAACCGTCGGTGATAACCGTCCGTCACACTTATCCGTAACCA
>JAOVVI020007829.1:0-14604 GCA_028571085.2 Nepenthes alata
TAGAGTCGTATTTACGACGTGTTGCAATCTGTCTCGGATATAGTAGGTTGTCAGAGTATGTTGAGACCTTGGTAGATAATATCCGAGATCTTTATTATTGTTAGCATTTTTTATTATATCACTTGCTGGACTTTGATTCACCATTGTATTTTCTTGGCTCCATATTAAGTTGACAGCATTTAGCTTGGAGAAAAAAATACATGCGAAGATGGTCCTGATAGTCAGATGATGAGATTTAATATGTTATTGAGACTTATGTATTTTCTTTTGTTGAGTTTATGTCTTCTTTAATATGTATGTATGGATGATGGATGAATTATCATGATATAGTTAAATATCGAAAGATTTGAAATGATCTAGATTATAGATGGTTATGTTTGGTTTTAAATTTTTGGTTCCGCGTGTGCAGCTCGATGCCACGTGTTTGAGTATTCAGGCTCGGGTCGCCACAAAACTGACCAGCTAAATTGGAACTAGAAGATACAATTCCAATTCCAAATTTCCAACATTGACTTTCAAGATCAATGTCATATGCCAAATGTAACCTTGGAGAATATCTAATAGAAAATGGCACAAGGCAAGTGCTGCTATGGAATCTCAAACAAAGAGTTAGAGGAGTGTAAGATTGAAGGAAAAAAAAGACCTACTTCAGAAAAAAATTAGTATTTTGGGGGGGGAAAAAATCCTCCACAAAAGCATTTCATAGAGCATTTAACAAAATCTGGGAGTACTATTTTTCAATAAAAAGATTTCAGCATTGCTTCCAATTGTACATGTTACAACTTAATGAAAGGACCAATGGACATGGCATGGGATGGACATGCTCACAGGAAATTTGTCCACCACTATCTTTGTGAAGCAATTAAGAGAATAACAAAGACTTTTCTATGTGGGAAAAAAGCAAAAAAACAAACCAATAAAATCACACAACTACACTGCATCCTAAATAGTTTTCACCACATATTACAAAACCCTCCAATAGGCAGTTCACATGAAGAGCAAATTACATTGTTGGTTTTCACTGTGTATGGCCAAGTATCATTTTATCTTCTCCATTAGCATTCTGAACTAAGGTAGAGCAATAGATTCACCGCGCATTCCTCGGTTCTGCTTAAAAATGGTGTTTTATTGTTGATCCATAGATGCTTTAACTTGACAGTTTTACTTTAATGAAAATAAATAATTGTCAAACAGCTCCAAGCCCAACTTGTCTATTTCCAAAGCAGGACACCCCTACAAAAATTGACTCAAAAGAAAAGAAAAGGTTGAAAATCACAAATAAGGCCTTGAAAGATGGATAATAAAGTCAGCACAATCAGAATACTAGGGAGGTTAACATTAACATTCCATGAATCAAAAATTATTGTAATGTGGTTAGCACTAAATAAAATTATTCTTCTCAATTCATCTAACAGAATGATGTTAACATTCCATGAATTGAGAACAACAATTTCAATCACGTGTTCCCCAAAAAAGCAGTTTTTTCGCACAAAATGAATGCAACACCAATTGAATTTGATCTGAATTGGGTACATCATCAGAAATTATGAAATTACCCTATGAGGATTTATTCCGGCGGCAGCAACATATATATCTAGCTTGCCAACTGCTATTCCAATTCCCTGAACTCCTAGATCTCCAAGCCCCAATATCCTACTTCCATCAGTAACAACGATCATATCAACCTGAAACAAAAGATAATTTTATCAACGCTCTGTAGTTAGAACTCAAATAAAAAATCAGAACAATCTGTTATTAACCTTATTGTTCAACAAATCATTAGTCATTACCGTTACTACTAAAACCATGCCATAATACAGCCACAGAGAAAAATATATTTTCTTCATAAAATTAGGAATTGAGCTTTGATGAATTCACTTGAAGACTGCTTCTCCAGCAAACTTTTACAAAGTAAATATTCAACAAATTTATCTTAAGATCATTTGCCTGTAAATTCTTATCCAAAATATCAACAAATTGTGCAATGGTTCATTAGCATATAATTGGAACAATGGAGTATAATTTGTCAGTTGGCCCATTATACCAGAAATGAGGACAAGCGAATTCTAACTAGATTGTCCTACCGCTGAAGGTTGCAATTTTACTAACTGTATTTAGTGATTCAAGGAAAGGGGAAACAGAGAGGGGAAAACGAGAGAAGAAAATGGGAGAAGCAAAGAAAGAATATGAAAGGAAGATGTAGACAGTATCCCCAAAAAAAAGACAAATACAATGCCTCAATAATAATTTAATTATCTATGGCTAATCAAACAATAATTAAGGTCTTTATATAGGGCACCCAGCTCCCAGATTTATTAGGAAATAAATGCAATTTTCTAATTAGCAATAAAATAATAAAACAAAATAAAAACAAAATATAACATTCTATAGGTATCGTGGAAGCTACCACAGTTAAATTTCAAATATCTCTGAGATAAGACAAAACAAAGATTTAAATAAAATCAAATAAGCTAGCTAGCAAACCAAATTTCAATACATAAATCTTCGAGATGCCCATATCAATTAGTCATAAGACATGACTTGCTCTTTTGATTTCCAGCATGTTGAAGGCCAATGGGGAAAAACTTATCACCATACTGGTTTCTCTACCAACAAGCACACACACTCCATCTGTCTCCCTCCTAACTCTCTCCTCTTTTCTTCTTTGTTCTTCATTTAAATTCTCAGATTTGACTAGCAAGTTGGCATCCAAAAACTTCCGATTTAATCCTCTAATATCAATATATTATCTTTCATCCGAGAATATTGTAGTCCAATATGCAACAAAACTAACACAAACCCGTTGCTTGCTGGAACAGTGATGATATCAAGCTGGCATCGTCCAGACACCCTCCATGACCAGGGACATTAGTCACAAGTGTAGCGTTCCCTGATAAATTGAACCCTCTAACAAATTCGTTGATCTGAAATCTTGGAGGTGCAATTCAATGGTCTTTTGAATTCTAAAACCCTAAAGCCAGAATTTGGAAAGACAAAATTGCTGAGAACTGAATCCTGCTAAATATAAGCAGATTGTTTGGAATACTAAGTTGACATCATTCATTGTCCTAAATCAATCATTCTTCCTTGTTTTACAATGAGACAGCTGATTCTTATGGTTCTGAATAAAACTAAAGAGAATATGTTTCTATTACTTTCTTAGTAGTCTCTTGCACAGTTCTAGAGGATCCGATCAGCAAGTGAAGACAGCACAACAATAAAACCTTGCCTCATTAGATAGAGTCAGCTATTTAAATCTGTTTTTATCATTCCAGTTGATTTAGTAAAATATCCTCTAAACGTAAAAGTAATTTTAAATTATTTTTATCACATCATTCAATGTTTCCTACTTCTACCTATTTCTTTCGTTCCTCCAATGACAACTCACATTTCCTCACAACTACTTTTAACCAACGTTTAAGTGTCTCAACCAACTTAAATATAGAGGTGCAACTTCTAAACGTTTATAAATGTCATCATTCCTCATCTTATCTTTTAGTGTAACTCTATTTATCCATCTTAATATTCTCATATTTGTAACTCTCAATGTTTACACATGTTTGATTGTCTAACCTAATCCATAAAGTATGGTGGCTCTTATATAAAGTCTTCCTTTTATCTTTAGATGTATATTTCAGCCACAAAACACACCCAATGTAGTTTTTCATTTTAACCAACTTACATTAATCTGTATCACGTTATCATTTATATCTTCAAATTATTGAATCATGGATCCAATGTAGTTAAATCTATTTTCTTAGGAATATCTTAATCATAGATTTTAATTTGTTTTATTGAATTACTAAAATTATAATTTCATATTCTGTTTTACTTCTAGTTAAGCCCTTTAAATTTAATAGTCTTAGTTTGACATTCTAACTTTTTTTCTCTATACCTTCTCTACGTTCATCTACTAAAACAATATCATCTATAAATAGTATGCACCAAAAAACCTCATCTTCAACATCTTTCATAAGCTCATCCCTAACTATGATAAATAGGTAATGACTTAGCATAGACCCTTGATACACTTCTATCTTAACAAAAAAAACCCAAATACAAGTCTTTGATTAAATCCATATATTCTTCAACAATTGTTTTGTTATCTAACACCCATCATAAAATTGTCCAGACAGTCTAGCAAAAGCCTTCTTTAGATCAAAGAAAACCATATGTAAATTGTTTTTTCTCTTCCTAAATTTGTCCATTAACATCTTGAAAAGATAAAATATTTTAGTGTTTGAAATCCTAAGCATAAATCCAAATTAACTTTTTAACATGTTCATTTTTGCTGAATTCTTTATTCAATTATTCATTCCCAAAGTTTTCTAGTATGAATCTTCACTTTAATACCACAATAATTAGTGCAACACTTTGAATAGCTCCTTTATTTTTATGAATAGGAACTAAAAAGATACTCCTCCATTCATATGGCATTCTTTTAATTCTTAAAATCATATTAAATAAGTTGTTAACAAATTTCTTCTATGTTTTCTTAAATATTTCCAAACTTCAATAAATACTTCATTTGGTCCCATCAATTTTCTATTTTAAATTTTTTTTAAGTGCATACTCAACTTCTTGAACTTTAATTTTATGGGTCCTATTAGAGCTTTTATTAACTTCCTCTACGTTGGCTTCTAAATCTAGTTCTTCAATTATGTTTTTTATGAACATTTTATTAAAATAACTCTGACACCATCCCTTTATATCTTCTTATTTTATTAATACTCAATTATCTGCATCTTTTATACATCTAATCTAATACAACCTACTCATTTTTCTTGCTCTAGCTAATTTTTATGTATCTTTCTTTCCCTCTTTGGATCCTAACTTAGTTTAGGACATATTATAATCTCTAGACTTAGCCTCACCTCACGCCTTTTTGCTAGTTATTTTTGTTTCTTTATAAATTTTAAAATGTTCATTATTCAGCAAAGTTTTTTCATCTTATAGAACTCTCTCTTCATTAATAATAATCAAAGTTATTGCATTTCTCTTCCAGTAGAGTAATTAAAGGTTCAAAGCAGCAGGATCATGGAATGAATATTAGTATCAGGCCTCCTAATACCAATGCAAAATCATAGTATGTTATAGTTTCAGCAATATATGTATGATATATTGGCCGAGATTCAAATATCGGTCAACATACCCAACATTTGGCTGATATTTGTTTATCAGCTTCCGATTCGTAACAAATTTTTTTACTTACATGTTTCAATATATTCAATACAGATATGTTTTATATCAATATGACCGCAACTAATACCGATGTTGATACCAATACCAATATTTTCATCAATGAGCAAGGCTTAACCAATACACAATGTTAAGAGTTTCAAGCATTGATTGGCCATATGGAAGTTCAAACATCAGTATGAGCAACTAACCCTGCAGAATTGAGTTCGCAAGATGGGGTGCATGTGGTCTCCACTTGAAATTGGTTCATCACCTGCACTCACAGGTTCTGCAGCATTTGATGATATGGCAGCCTCTTCAAAAATATTTTCTTCATACTTTCCTAATTCCGATTAGAGAAAGTCTGAATTTCACATTATTATTATTGATCCATCCCAGGTTTTGTTTTTTTCAAGTGTGGAAACCCCAAAACCAGAAGTAGTAGGATTGATTCTCACAATAATAAAATGAAATATATCGAATTTTTTTATATCAGCAAAGGCTCTTCAATTTCTTTTTTTTTAAAATCTCATCCAGCAGTAGTCTTACAAACTGCTTCAATGGCAAAGTCACCCTTTCCCTTCTCATTGTGTCTTCTAGGAACTAAAAACCGAGAAAATCACTGGCTATGGTACAACATAATGGCTTGTCCATTCTGCAAAATGATCAAGATCTCCCCAGAGACTTTATATCCACCACTTATGTTCACCAATGCCCAGGAAGTCCCTCATTTCATGTGAATTATCAAGAAAAATGTTTGTCATTATGGATGTCACTTTCAGATAGACTGAAGCTTCTAATCAAGAGTCCTCATATAGGGAGACTACGATCGTAAAAGAGGCTAATCTTCAGGGTTCTGATTAGTTGTAATGATGGAGGCTGAAAAGCCAAGGGGAAAAGGAATAGTAGATGATGAAAGGGTAAAGTTGTAATGATGGCGAGAATGAGCCCAAAAATTCAGGTGAAAATATGAAGGATAATGAAGCTTTTGGAGAAGAAGACATAAATGAAAGTTTATTCAGTCGGGAAAAGGCCATAGTGCATTCCTCACCAAGCCAAGACATATCCTCAGCTACAGTTCCTATCACAAATCCCAGTTAGTCTCATCCTACCTCTCCTCTTAATTTATCTCCTTCTAGTACATTAGAATCTATTTTTTTTGTAAAATGGTGAGAGAAGACATCTATGCACCATCTTGAGAGGAGTGTTAAAGGTTATAAGTTTACTAGCCATGTTAGTCTTAAGGCATGGTCTGATTATAAGGCCATATTTGTCACTTGCACTTATCTTATCCAACGTGGAAATATATAGAGGTAGCTTTTGAAGAGGGGTAGGAACGAACAGGCTACCACTCTCTCTCTCTCTCTCTCTCTCTTCATTCCTTTTTTCTACATTGTTCTTCATTAAATTCTTAGATTTTGAATAGAAACTCCAACACATTAATGCTAAAACTTCTGCATAGTGTTGTGATTTCTGCTATCATCTTTTTTTCTCTTTTGATCTGTAAGACAAATGTATCATCCATGAAATATAGGATCCTTGCCCTTTTTTTTAGCATTGACCTCTTCCATCCATCCTGATTAAATTTTTTTTGAACTATTCCAAAAAGTAATGGACAAACATATCACATAGAAATCCTTCATACGATGAAGGACCATGGCGTGGTATTTTACTCAGACTGCTCAGCAGTAGTATTAACATACCTATCCTCCAAATTGTGCAAGAAAGGGTCTTCTGTATTCTGGTAAGAAGCCTTAGCCTCTAGGTTTCTCCATATCAAGAACCAACCGACCCAAAAGCTTATGTTATTAAGAAAAGGTAGAAGAATGGTTACATATTGTAACACAAGTCCTTACATGAATTTTCCTTTGGGATTAAAGTATGGATTAAGCATAGGCACACTCCATAGCATATGTCAAGAAATTATCATAAAAAATCGGGTTTTAGGATTTGAACTCATGACCATTTGATCAACGTCTTTGACACCATGATGAAAAAACCAAGATACCTAAAAGTTTAAATTGTTAGGTAAATAACCAAGAATGATCGCATATGTTAGGAATCCACACCATTAACAGCATCACCATTTACACAAAGCATATTAAATGAAGGATCCCCAGAGGTCACAATCTCAATTCAACCATATGCACAACGCCAGATAATTTTGATTGAATACTTCATCAAGCAAGTCCTTTAGCAGTAACTATGACTTCCTACAGAATTATCACATTCTGATTCATCAAAACAGTTCTCACTCACTTCCAACAATAATGACTTCCTAAAGAACTACTATTCTTAAGAAATTAAAGTTAACAATCAATGTTGTACTCAAGCAGCAAACTTTGAAAAAAAAAACATAAATCAATGAGGGAAAAAAATAGTTTATGGTACAACAAAGTGCGAAATGAAGGCATTGAGGTTTAAAAGAGAGTGAAAGCCACGTTACCTGGTAATAATTAATGGGACTCAGACAGCAGAACACATTAACTGATGACATCACTACGTTAGAATAGATACCTGCTCAGCTGGCCAGTTGTAAACCATTGACATCATTTCTCCACGATCAGCAGCACTAAAATACATCCCACGAGGCCTTCTATATAACCCACAATAATTTTGACAAACAAGGCCAACAGTAGGGGTGTAGACAATAGGAGCATACTCTTCAATATTTGCAATTAAAACCTGTCCAAAAAAGTCAAAATTGTCACCAGAGACATAAAAAATCATTCCTTTGCCCAACAGATATTTAGTGTTGACAAATGTAACCATTTTTAAAATGGAATCGATGACAATGCTTTATATTTCAGAAGGACTAAGAATGCAACCACTTAGGTATGTTTCCATGGTATCCATGCTTTTAACATATGTTTATCAAATTTAAAAATGTGGTGGAATACAATGAATTCTCTCCAAGAAATATTAATTCAGTGAAGATTTTCTTATTTACAGTCCAGCTAGAACCAAGCCATATTTCCACAGAGGTTCCACAACAATTTTTTATCATTTCACATGTCTCTTTAGTACATAATTAAAAGAGGTCAACGTTGCAGAAGAAAGCAATTTCACCACATTAAAGTCCCAGTCCAACACAATGGGTCCATAAAACTTTGAAAAATTGTGCAGAAAGAAAAAAGGAAAGAAAGAAAAGCAATATGAAATCACTTCCTGAGGTATCACAAGCATTACGCACTAAGACCTTCAAGTCAGATATTAGTAAGCTGTAAATGTCATTCAAGCAGCCTTTAGGTTACCAAGCACCAACATTTAGTAGTACAACAGCTGAAGGGAAGGAGGGAAAGAGAGTGGATAGAGCTTCAATAAAAAGAATAAAGCTGACAAGGACAGAAATAATTTACAAGAAACAGAAGGGTATGTAAAGCAGTTAACCATATGCCTGACAACAAAATTGTGGCTTTGATAGTCAAGTTTGATTCTCCAAAAGGCTGTAGAACTGAGAATATGAAACCTCAGTCAAAAAAAATTGCTTAATTGAGAAGTGACTAAAATTTGGCATTATGGCTATGCTACATAGATTAAAGCTACTTTTTTTTTTTTTGTTGAGTTTTGTGTTTCTTACAGTTAATATTCTCCATTACTGCATCCAAATTTTGAACTAATTTCATTGTCAAAGAAAGCAAACTGTCAGCATGACCTGCATGCCAACTTCAACGAGCTTCAGAAGTATCAACAGTTATTAGAAACTTTTTCAGTGATTATGCACCACAGTCTCATTCAAACTTTATCCAAACCCCCACATTCCCCACCCTTTCTCACTCATAATAAAGGGAAAAAAAATGTTCAATCAGATGAAACAGAACGTGAACTTCAGGAATTATTTCCCAAGCATCAATAGCTTTTAGGAACCTTCCAGATTTTCTGAGATCAAAGGCAATCATGGATGTTTCAACATGGGCAAGTATTCTCGAGGAAAGGTGGACAAAAGGAAATGACTTAAAACTGGGGAAAAAGTTGTAAGAGAAATGAGCTCCATGAAGTTAAACAAACAGAATTAAGAGCATCTGAAGACAAATCTTCCCATCTGAATAATACAATTCATGAGATTGAAGTGATCTGTAGCTGGTCATAGCCATAATATACTGTTTTCCTTGGATGTAATCACCGATGAGATGGCTTTCACAGGGCTTTTTTCTAAAAGACAGCAAATATCAAAAACATATGATAAGGCTCACAAAAATTAGGGAGCTTTAGTTCTCTTCAATTTTTTTGGGATATAGGCACAACAGTAAGGGTTGCCCTGTTAGACATATAGCCAGTCTTCCAAATTTAAAAATCATAACATGAAGGCCAAATACGAAAATTAAGAATTAATGATCAAAACTAACATCCCGCCATTGAAGCACTGTAATTACTTAAATTCCTGTAAAATTACCTATTGGATTTGATCTTTCAAATCTTAATACCTCTTAATGATGCTATATTAACAAAGTATTAGACTTAGAGACCAAACCAAACATCACCCTCATTTATAGATAATTCCATCAATTATCCACGATAGTTACCATGCAGAGGCAGTTGGGCAAGGCAGTTACCAAAAAAACATGGACCATTATCTATTGCTTTTTTTGTTTTCTGAAAACTGTATAACCAACATTCTCCCACTTGATCCATATTTTACTTAACATGATAACCAAAATCCATCAATCCTCAATCTTAAGAAACAAATATATGAATCATGACGATTAGTCCTCTATGAATAAGTAATATCTTCCATGTATTACAATATATCATATTTCTCAAGATATTATCCGAATATGGTAACATTACTTAATGAATAAACCTTATATTTATTCTTGGTCCAACAATTGATGATTTTCTCAAAATAATCAACTAATGTGTATACAATTATTTTTTAGAAGCATCACAAACAGATAGAAATTTTATAAAAATATCATTGTCCATACAATGAAAATTACATAATAAAACTTAATCCCATTCCACTTACATGATTCTTGAACCTCAATGACGACATGCCTTTTGCCCAAGGATTAGCAATCATTAATTCAGTGCTAATGTGCTCAATGGCAACTTCCTTTCCTTTAATGTACTTCTTTATGGTTAAAAACGTAATGTCGATATGTTTATTTCGACTGCTATATTTATTATTTTTAGCCAAAAAAAAGGCAGTTGAATTATCGCAATATATTTTCAATGGCCTCAAAATGGAATCCACCACTTTAAACCCAAACATAAAATTCATCATCCATACACCATGCTTTGTAATCTTAAAATAAGAAACGAACTCGATCTCCATAGTAGAAGTAGCAATCAAAACCTGCTTTGAACTCCTCTAGGATATAGCTTCACCGGCAAACATAAATATATATCCAAATGTTGATTTACGAGAATTAACATATCCAACGAAGTCTGAATCGAAGCAACCTAATACTTCCAGATTGTCAGTCCGTCTACACGTAAACATGTAGTCCTTGGTACTTTGAAGATACCTCATTACTATCTTAGCAATTCTCCAGAGATCCATACCTGGATTACTCAGAAATCTTCCCAACATTCCGACTGCAAAAACAATGTCAGGTCTCGTGCATACCTGAGCATTCATCAAGCTTCTAACAGCGAAAACATACGGAATGTTTTTCAATTGTTCCCGTTCAAAATCATTAGTGACAATCTTTCATCCGAAATCTCTGTAAAACCTTATTGATATAGATCTCTTAAGACAAATCCAAAATACCTCATAATCTGTCATGATAAATCTTAATACCAATGACATAAAATACATTACCCATATCTTTTATTTTAAATTATCAACGAGAAATTGTTTCACATTATACAGCAAACTCTTATCATTGGATGCAAGTAAAATATCGTCCACATATAAAATAAGAAAATAAATCTTACTCTCACTAACCTTCTGGTATATACATTGATCTAAAATATTCTATTCAAAACAAAATAAAGAGATAGTATCATCAAATTTTAAATACCATTGACGAGAGTCTTATTTTTATCCATATATGGGCTTCTGAAGCTTGCATACCAATTACTCATCATCACTAGAAGAGAATTCTTCTGATTATTTCATATAAACCTCCTTCTTTAGGTCACCATTAAGAAAGACCGTTTTCACAATTCCATATCAAAATGAGCACCTAAAGCCAAAATTATACGAAAAGAATCATTCTTAGATACAGGAGAAAAAGTTTATGTGTAATTAATTCCCTCTTTTTTAGTAAATCTTTCAGCGAGTCTTACATTATATCGTTCGATATTACCTAATAAGCCTTTCTTTGTCTTAAATATCCATTTACACCCTATAGCATTCGTCCATTCAAATAACTCAATAAGATCCCTAATTCCATTACATCTCATGGAATTCATCTCTTTCTTTATGACATTGGACCATAATTCTGATTCATTATAACTCATAACTTGTGAAAATATTTTGGAATCATTTTTTACTCTAATATTATAGTCAGACTCTTATAGATATACAATATAATGATTAAAAATTACTGATTTTCTTATTCAAATATATCTTCTTAATATTGTATCAATATTTTCAATAGAAGCATATTATTTAACTATTTTAGGCAAATCCTAAACATCACGATCTACTGGAATAATATCACCAGCTTGTGGAACGACATTGATTGGTTATTCAACATTAATTTAAGCTTGAGAGTTGCAGTGTACAATAATCAATCTATCATATGAAGCAAAAGGTTGAGAATCTGAATGATCATTATCAGAAACTATGTTTCTGGATGGATTATTCCCGCACATTAAATCATTCTCAAGAAATTTTACATTTTTTGATTCCACAATCCTAGTTCTGTGAGATAGACAATAAAATCTGTATCCTTTAGACCGTTAGGCATATCCAATGACATACCCGCTTATGGTCCTTTGATCCAGCTTCTTTTCTTGCAAATTATAAACTCTTACTTCAGACGGATATCCCCAAAGGCGTTTATGTCTCAAACTCGATTTCTAACATTTCTATAATTCAAAAGGAGTTCTTGGAACAATTTTTTTGGAATACAGTTTAATATATACACTGTCATTTTAAGAACTTCAGTCCACAATGATTTCAGAAGATTGGAACTACTAAGCATACTCCAGACCATATCCAATAATGTTCGATTTTTTCTTTCCACTACACCATTTTGGTCCAAAAAATCATGCATAATATATTGTGCAACTATCCCATACTCTTGAGAAAATTTTGCAAATGGACCAGGTATTTGTCCATCTTCAGTATATCTACTATAATATTCTCCACCTCTATCTGATCTCACGATTTTTATTTGTTTTTCATACTATTTCTCTACTTCAACTTTATATATTTTAAAAGCATCCAAAACGTCACTCTTATTATAAAAAAAGTATAGATACATATATCGTGAATAATCATCAATAAAGGTGACGAAATACTTTGGACCATATGAGTCAATATTTGCATTATAAATATTTATATATATGATTTCTAATATGTCCGAACTTCTCTTGGTATCTTTCTTAGTCTTGTTAGTCTGCTTCTCTTTTATACAGTCCACACAAGTCTTAAAATCAGAAAAATTTAGAGTACTAAATATTCCATCATTTACCAATCTTTTTATAATTTCAATGGAGATATGCTGTAATATCCGATACCAGAATATAGAGGTATATTCATTCAAAACGCATCGCTTAATGTCAGCATTAACATGCACAGTATTGTAAAAGGCATTATTTTATAAGTATATACAATAAAAACCATCAAACAATATGTTATTCCCAATAATATCAGACTTATAATATAAACTAAAAGATGAGTATAAAAATATAATGAAAAATCCAAAAGGTACAAGTGTTAAAACTAATATCAAATTTCTAGAGAAATATGGAATATAAAAGGTCTTTCTAAATTGAAAACAAAGCCATTGTTCATAATTAAATTGCATATTCCGATTGCCTCCACATATGAACAAATCTTGTTTCCAGAGAAGATACGTTGTTCACTTCCCACTAGCTTCCTTAGGTTTTGCAAGCCCTATAAGGAATTTATAATGTGAATTGCAAAACCAGAATCAATCCACCATATGTTATAAGAAATATTAACAATATTAGATTCATAACAAACAAATGAATGTGGATTACCTTTTTTCTCAAGCCAATTTTAATATTTGATATAATCCTTCTTGACATGTCCCTCCTTTATGCAAAAAAAAAAACACTTGGATTCCTTCTTAATGTCAAGGTTGAGGAGGAATTTTACCTTTTTCTTCCTTTTAATTTGAGCCTTATTCTTTCTTCTTGAACTATGAATGTATTTTCACATTGTTCCATCACAAGCCTTTATTCGTTTTGAACACATATGGTCATAAGTTCATTAATTGACCATTTATCTTTATGTGTTGTAAGAGATTTTAAAGGATCCATATTGTGATGAAAGTGTATTTAGAATATAATGGACAATAAAAAATTCAGACATATTCACCTCAAGATTCTTCAATTGAGCCACTATATCACTCATTTGTATGATGTGTTAACGTGCACCTCTAATATTAATGAGTTTCAAAGATAAAATTTCATAATTAGGTTGCTGGCAAGTGTTTTATCTGAAATATCGAATTATTCATCAATAACTTTCAATAATTCCCGCACATTATTATACTGATAGACAGAACCACAAATATTAATAGAAATTTTAGTCTTTGTGAATATCAAACTGAGACAATTAGATCGCTTCCATCATTCATAAAAAGAAACATTAACTTGAGTGCTGGTTTCAATAAGAGCAGGTGGTTCATCTTTTCTCATAACATAATCAATATCCATCCACCCTAAATGAAGAAGAATTATTTCCTTCTAAACTTTATAGTTATCATCTTTTAATTTGAAATTTTCACATCTAATATTAGAATAATTTACAAATTGTATAATTGTATAAAAAAAAATTACATACTTAACATACAATAAAAGAGACTAATAATAAATACAGAATATGTTCCACCAATGTAAAACATATATCATGAATCAATTGATATAAAAATTACCTGTGAGTTAAATTTTTAATTCAAGTAGATTCATGTAAAATCTTCATGATAAAACTATCAAATTATATTCCAATTTTTAATCCCTGTGAACAAATTAAAAAAAATAATTTAATATTTTATCATAATTAATCAATTTAATATAATAAAACTTCATATGGGATAAATTTTATTTTATTAAATATAATTAATCAAAATTAATGTCTTTACACAATATGTGATTATAATATATAATTTTATTAATAAATGACGCTGTAACTAATCCCTAATTAATTAAAGTATATTAAACACAAGGCATTACACATATATAATTATATTTTAAATATAATTCAATAAATATAATTATATATATACACTTGTATGCATATTATGAAAATATGCTAAATAATGGTTAAATAAATTAATAACC
>JAOVVI020007830.1:0-14603 GCA_028571085.2 Nepenthes alata
AGTTGCGCGTGATTCATACGAGGATTGGAGTATTTATGCGCGCGACGAAGGATTGAAGCACGAATTCCAAATTGATGGCGCTCAAGCTGTGCTCGAGCGCTGATTCCAGATTGATGGCCAAGACACCGCACTCGAGGCCCATTCGAGTGGAGCCCAAGTGTCGATTCCAGTGGTGCCTGCGCTCGAGTCACGCGTGACTGGTGCTCAAGTGTCGGTTCAAAGTATAAAATGCGACGAACGTGTTTTAGGGTTTAATTTCGAAATCATTCTCACACAAGGAGCGCCGCACAGAAAGAGAGGAGAGAAGAAGAAAGAAGAGAAAAAGGTTCGACATCAGGTTAAGGTCCGATTTGAATTCCGTTCTTTACCAAGGTCAGGTATATTGTTCTGGAGGTGATTTCTAAAAATGTATTTTCGTTTAGTTGTTCTTGTTTCTCATTGTATTTTTCTTGTGTGTTATTGGGTATATTGAGGGGGGTTGTAATCACTCATTCTTCGCTCGGGATTAAAGTGAAGGGATTTCATAATGAGTTCTTGTAACTGGTACTTTTTATATTGGATTTGTTCAAAATTTGTCCCGTAATTTTTTCCTTGGTTGAAAAGGATTTTCCATGTTAAAAACATTGTGCATTATTATATTTCTTGTGCTCACATCTTGATTGAAAAGGATTTTCCATACTAAAAACATTGTGCATTATTATATTTCCTGTGATTTTAGTGGCTGACAGTTGACGGGGGTTCGGGGCTTGTTTCGCTATCTTAGGTTGTGTGTATCCAGGTCAAACCCCAACATTTTCCCCCCTTTTTTTTTGAAACTTCTCCCTTGCATAGTCTCCTCCCTCCTAAACCACCATTCAATTCCACCTTAGACAAAATTTTGCACAAAAGCTTCCCATTGACACAAGCATGTGTGATCAGCAGCTTTAAATGATTCCAAATTGTCAATCCATTAAAAGCATTCGCTCCTGCATGGCCTTTTTGGTGACACAAGGTACTATTACATCACTTCAAAGAGCAGATTCTTATTGTTATGTCTTTTTCAATGCATGTTTAGAGCAAGAGGCTTGAAATTTCAAGGTGGATGTAGTCAAAAAAGATCCACAACCTCTAGAACCCAGATACAAGCATTTGGATTTCTCTTAAATGAGTTGATGAGGTAAAAACTAGAGGAGGGAAAAAAAAAACAACGATAACAATGAAGGAAATGGGGAGTTGTTGAGGAGGGTTTGTAGCAAGATGACAAAAGGAATGAGGTGGAAGGAATGAGATTGCAAGTTCTCACCTTTTGAAAAGGAGATGTTCATTAGTTTCAGCTCCTGTAAGACTTTTAACAAGCTTTTTTCTGGAGAATGCTAGAGAGAGAGAAACTATGCAGTCATTTTTTATATCTGAGGATTTGGGTGATGTTAGCACATGGAAGAGCAAATAGAGTGGTCTTGAAGAGAATCGGCAACAAGGACTGAGAAAGCCATGAGGCATTTCCATGGTTAGTTGAAGAAAAGGTTAGTTTGAGAACAAATAAGTAATGGGGTTTTTCTATTAAGGACATGAAAATTTATGCACTAACGAAGGAATATTTAGCACAAAATAACATCAAGTGTGGAGGTAAAAAATGCAATATAATGCAAAGAGTGCCTCCAAGAAATTAAGATGAAGTTGGAAAGTCATATTAAAGGAAGAAAAAATAAGGCCAAGAGTGAATTTTATGGTTTATTGCCAAAATATTATGATGGAGAAGCGAGAGAGGATGATGATGAACTACAGGAATTGGATATTTATAGCAAAAGAAAGCGTGGGAAAATTAGAAATGACGTGAAAACAAGGACGGTAAAACCTAGGAATTGAATATTATTTTTTGATCACTTTGCTAATAATGCATAGTGCTTATATAGATATCTTTCTTTTTAGTTGTTTGAACCTTGATAAATATTCTTCTGCATTACATGCAGACACATTTAAATCAGCACCTCATTTATCTCAGTGAGCGCCTAGCGTAATGCTTAACGCCTTGGGCAACAAGGAGTGTTGTCACTTTAGTACAACTGATGCTTTTGACAACACTACATAAATCCAATCCATCCATAAGTTAATCTACACAAGAAAGGCAATATTCCCCATATCTAATAAGGCTGACAACTCCAATAAAGCAAGAATGTGATGTAGAAACATAGACAGATGTCAGCATTACCTTCACAAGAATGTCTTCCGATGTTACATTGCCATAAATAAGATGCATACTTGTTTTGTCTCTTGGGTTTTCCAGTATGGCTCTAGTAACCTGATGTGATCACATAAAAAAACAATATATTTGTCTTTCAAACCTCTTAAAAAATAGCAAAATAGCATCGAAAGACTCGAGAAATGAAAGGTTCAAGAAAAATATATAAGTCGCATACTTGGAACATCGGAGTGATGCCAGAACCTCCAGCAAGCATACCGAATGCTCTAACTTGGCCAGGCTGGTACTTGAATCGACCCTGGAGGCATAAACATAAAAACAAACTACCAAGATGAAGGTCTTGCATGATAGTGGTAACAGAGAATATTCTAGAGGCATGACAACTAGCCTCCTATTAATCTTTTAATAGCTGAGTTGGTTAAGGTGAATCTTAAAGTCAGGTTCCATTCCCCCTCCCCTAACATTATGTCACCAATAAAAGGCTCAAGAAACATGAAACTCCTGAGATGGTTCTGTTACCGACTCAGGCTAGTACTACTTTAATAGTAGGAAATCTCAACAGTCTACTTTGAGGCAAACCAACATAAACTATATATTCCTTTCTTAAAAGTGCATGCTCACCAAGTCGATGGTTCGGCCTAAAAATTTTGTAAAACTTTATAAATAACATGCCAAAGAAACAGAAACAAGCCCTGAATATGACACCGATAAAGAAAGAACACCTGAACAAGCAAGACCACTTGACACGTAAGATATAAATTTTCCCAAGTAGTTGACTAAAAAATCAAATGACATAATAAGGTGAAACTTTCAACATATTCACATATTTAAGTCATAAAACCATGTTCAAGCAATGATCAAAGAAATTAAAAACTACTACGTAAAATGTTTTGAACATAATAAATCACATTGCATATTTTCCCCAGCTCCCCTCACCATCTCTTTAGGTATCACAAATTTGTGACGCTAGAGTGCAAGGCAATATATCAGTGGAAAAGGCTGTTAAAGTCCATTTAGGAGATTATCACATTGTGGAGTTTGACAAGGATCATTATGCAGCTTTACCCTTGATAATGTAAAGAGGTTTTTGTAGGTTGAATCCATGGTCTCCTAGTCACAATTGAGCAACCTCACCGTAGCACCAAAACTCACCTTCTAATAGAAAGGGATATGACAAAAATGAAGAAAGCATAAAAAAGACGGAAGAAGAAAAATATCAAACACAACATATGACAATAAACACAATGTTTTGAAAATTAGGAATATCTCATCCAAAGGACAAAAACCCTTCACCCAGTAAGATGACAATGGAAGCCTCTAAACCAAAAAGAAGACCGACTGAAGGCTGCATCTTTGAGGATAATTTGATTTTTTAGCTTCCAAGTAAAACATAAAATAATTAAAGAGACCACAATCCAAATGTTGTCTTTGCTCTTCTCTTTTTCTTTTGAACAAATCCCCCATAAGAAATTTTTCTAACACTTCCTTTTTGTATATGCTGTTTCTTAATTGCTAAACATTCTAATTTATAAAGCATAACTTGTTTTATAGAAAAAAAAAACACACACACACACACACAAAGACTATCCTACATAGAAGAGTCAGTTATTTGAACCCGCTTCTATCATTCCTTTTATGATGTTATGTAAAATTTTCTTTAATTTTATAGGTATTTTATGTTCACATAAGACTCTTAATGCATTTCTTCATTTTAACCACTTTCCATAATCCTACACATCACATCACAACACAAGTCTTTCCATTTTCTAAGAATTATAAATCCAAGACAACAAAACCTTTTACTTTTAGGTATTTCTTGATCATAGATTTTGATTTGTTCATTATTCTATCTAGAGCTATGAGGTATTGCATGCACTTCATTTGCCCTTTTTTATCTGAAAACCTACTCCATGGCTCTAACATTGGTTCACTACCCCTATACTTTCATCAAACTTCATAGGTTATCAGCATTCATCAAGGTATCTCATCTTGAAAATGTCTATATCAAGTTGAATAGGTAAGAATTCAAAGATCACCCTTATGTAATCCTATCATAGTTAACAAAGACCTTAATTTCTTATATGATTCTAACATTGGACCTTACTTATCTAGCATGTGTGCGCTCACACAAAAAAACTAGCCATCACCCGGAATCACTAGGTATCCTACCATTAAGTTTTCTCCCAAATCAATGAAAAATCATATACAGACTTCTTTTCTTCTCTTAATTTATCTTTTGACCTTCTCAACCACAAATACAAAAATGCAGCTAGTAGACATCATATTTTAGGGTGGGGAAAAACATTAATTCCAAAGCCAACAATAACTAAGTAAACAGTGATTCTCTCACCCAAAACAACGCCCACTACAGCTGTTGAAGTTGCAATAGATACTATTTTCATGACCTTTGAAAATTCAATAACATGGCGAAGTCATTGGTAGAAAAACTTTATTGTCAAGTGATTATTTTCTTGATAGATCTAAGGGTTAAATAGAATAACTACATGCTATATAAGTTTGCACAACTAAAGTATTAAAAGGGTGGCTTAGTGTATAAAGCTTCTAGTATTATACTGCTGAATAACAGAAGGGTTAATCCATGTTTGAACCCATGACCCCAAGATTAGAATGAAGAAATCTTATCATTGCTCAAATGCTCACCCTGAACTAAAATCCTAGTTCTGATAAATAATGTCAGTGTCACAATGCCTCAAGAAATACAACCCAATAAGTTATAGGCAGCATTGCAACAACAAATACTATACAGAAGGATTAATTTGTCATGCATTCTTGATGAGAAATTTCCCTTTTCCTCTAGTGGCCCAAAAGTCCAAAATTGGCATACGTTTCTATATCAATAACTAAAGGTATCATGAATGAGGAGACAAAGGGCCAAAAGCCAAATACGACTATATGCTAAAAGCTTTTGCATGATATGAAAGACAATGATTAAAAAAAGTCTAAAGGGTTGGTGTGAGATCCAATCGTTATTTTGATGTATGATGTCTAAATTAAAGGTGATTAAGTAAATTGTTAAGGATAATTGCGAGTTTGGCTGAGATCCTAAGCGTTGAACAATTGTTTTTGGTGAGCCACTCTCATGCGATCAATTGAGGGTGTATGAAGGAGAACTTGCACATTCCTAGCAACAGGGTTAGCACTTGAGGGACGCATGAGTTGCACATAAGCTTATTTTAGAGAAAATCTCTACGCTTGATGTGCACATGATGAGCAATCTTGTGCATTTGTTCCAGTAACTTTGCTTTTGAGAGGCGTACGTATGCAGATTGAAATTGGCCTTTATATGCTAGTTTGTGTATATAAGTGACTTCAATCACTTTTCTGCTCATATTTCTGAGATTTCGAGGAGAGGACAGATAAAGAGGAAAGGAGAAGAAAGAGAAGGGTAGGAAAGCAGAAATTTGAAGCAAAACCTTGAAAGGTCTTGGTGATTTAAGGCAAGTGAACCAAGCCTTGTTCTCTATTATTTTGTCAACATTTATAAGACTCTTCCTTATATTGTCATATAATTATATTTCCTCTTATGCTTAACTTGCATGCATATTGTTCCATTGTTTTAAATATTTGAAGGCTTGTGCCTAAGTTTATCAAAACTATCTTGAAATCTTGAAATTTTTTATGTTTGACAAAGAATATCCTCTTGTATGTCCCTTATTTGCAAGTTTTGTTGAAATATCTACAATGAAATTAAGTCCATTGATTTCCAAATTCTGGAAAAATGAACATCTTTCACATAGATTCTCACATATTTCTATTAAATGAACCATAGTATGGAATTAACGGAAATATAATATAATACGTCATAAAGATAAAGTTGTATAAGGCCCACCCATGAGTTATACTAGTAGGCAATGTCCCGTTTATAGGGATGATATGTATACAATCTATCTATGAGTTTCGAATAGTGAAGTACGGCCCATGTTTATAGAGTAATTTCTAAACTGACCTTTGTATATTCACTCTAATTGAAGAGATTTATCGCAGGATTTTGGTTTATTATTCTTTTTTGCGCATTTTTATTGAATTACATTTATTTTATGCCTCATATGTACTTGTTGAGTTTTTATCTTACTTTGCATTGTTACCCATTCAAATTAGTAGGCTTAAATCACTTAGATATCATAAACCAGTGGGTGTATATTATGGAGGATCACGGGGACAAAATGTTTATTATATATTCTGGAAATGTATTTAGAAATATAATTTTTAGCATTCTAAATAGTTGGCATGTGTAAGTCGTTCTATGTGGCCAAGAAGCAGTACATTTCTTCAGATTTCATGTTGTCTTACTTGCAAGAAGTATTGCTGGATGATTTAGTATTATAGCATGTTGTTGAGTAGGTCTTTTAAATTAAGTGGTTCAATAGAGCAAATTTGTCCGTATCTTGAGACAAACTTTATTATCATGATGTGGTATCACTAATGGAATGTGCAATGTTGCTGTCCGAGTTTTTGGGATCTTATTTTTACATTAATACTTCTGGTCATGACAAGTCATAGGGGAAACTTCTTAAGTCATTAAAAAGGATTTAAACTATAATGAATTGTGGTATGTTGGGTACACGATATCAAGAAGCCAAGGTGATGGAATGTCCAATCAAGAAAATGAGTATCTCGTAGTTATGGCAAAAATGGATGAGATTATGGATAGTTTGATCCATGTACCGCCCCAAAATCCAGGCAAAATCAGGGCTTGCAAAGCCATAGGGAATCCAAGAAGGGAGATGACGGCCTACGAGAGATTCACAAACGAATGTGTTTCTATTTTCTTGGGTGATCTAGATCCTACCAAGCTGAGATAAGGATTCAAAGAATAAGAAATTTTTTTGCAGTAATCGAGCACTCAAAGAATGAGAAGGCGTGGTTGGCAACATGCAAGCTTGATGTGAAGGCTGACCATTGGTGGGCCATGACCAAGAGGGCTTTTGGTCAAGAAAATAATAAGATTTCGTGGGAGGTGTTCATGGAGGTCTTCTATGATAAATATTTTCCAATTAGCCTTCGAAAGATAAAGGACGATAAATTTTCAAGACCAAGGCAAGAAGACCGCTCTGTGTTAGAATATGATGCAAAATTTACTAAGTTAGCCCAATTCGCACCACATTTGGCGCTTGATGAAGTTAAGCGGAAACAGAAGTTTTTACAATGTTTGAATGATGTAATTAGAAGGTAGCTAGTACTGTTTCGATTTCAGACTTACGAAAAAGTATTGGATAATGCCTTACTTATAGAGCAAGAGATTGAAAGAGTGAAGTTTTTCAAGAAGAAAAATGTAAGTCAAGAAGGACAAAACTCAGGTTTAGGAGGGTCCCATAAGAGTACCAAGTCTGGAGACAATGTAGCTGGAAAGACTATGGAGGTCCATGAGGTGCTAGGAGGACAACACTTGAGGATGTCTTGTAGGTTTTGTGCCCATTTCCATTGAGGGCAGATTATTATGAGCAATTTGAAGAACGTTTTAATTGTGGTCAATCTGGCCATATAATCAATGAGTACCCCCACTCATTGAGGAAGCCTAGCACTTTGGAGAAGGCATATGCCATTATGGTTAAGGATGCTAATGTGTCCTCTTCAGTGGTGGAAGGTAAATTTTTAATCTTTGATACCTCTGCATGTGCATTGTCGGATCCAAGGCCTATGCATGATTTCTGAGAAGTTTATTTGCCATTTGTATTCACCACCTTGAATTATGAATTATGCTTCAGTGGTGTCTATATTTATGGGTAAGCTTTTAATGGACGACATTGTATAACCTAAGTGCATAGTTTAGTTCACAGCTTCAAGTTATTAGTAGATTTGATATTGCTGAATATGCATGATTTTTATGTAATCATAGGCATGGGTTGATTGGAATGTTATAGTGTCAGTATGGACTATTTCCACAAAAGAGTGTATTTTTTGCTTACAAGTTGTCACCCCTTTTATCTTATAGGGAGGAAGCGTAAGGAGTTGGCCTATGTAATTTCTACATTGCATTGCATATATTGCTTATATTACCACCAACAAGAGTCATAATATGCTGGTAAGACAATTTGAAGATGTGTCTCTAAAGGATTCACTTGGATTACTACTGAATAGGAAGATCAAGTTCATTATCAATTTGGTGCTAGGATCGGGGCTAAATTCTGAAGTTCTGAATAAAATGGTCCTTTGAGCACCGGTTTTGTTTGTAAAGAAGAAAAACAGGTCTATAATGTTGTGTATAGACTATTAGGAATTCAATAAAATAACGACTATGAACAATTATCCCTTGCCAATGATAGACTTGTTTGATCAATTGCAGGAAGCTTTAGTTTTCTCAAAGATTGATGTTTGGGCAGGGTATCACCAATTAATGATCAAGAAGGAAGATGCATCAAAGGCGGTTTAAACACTTAGAGACAGAATACAGATTTTATATTTTCTTTTATTTTAATTCAATTTACTTACCAAAAAAACAAAAAAAGTATCAAAGGCGGTTTTTCGAATGAAGTATGGCCATTATAAGTTCTTAGTGATGCCATTTTGATTAACTAACACCCCTTAATCATTCATAGACTTGATAAATATAGTGTTTCAACCCAATTTGGATCAATTTATAATTATTTTCTTAGATGACATTCGTAGGTATTTGAGGAGTTATGAACAACATGAAGTCCATACAAGTTGCATTGCAGACACTTAGAGAAAGAAAATCGTCTACGATGTTAAAAAAATGTGAATTCTGGTTTAACGAAGTGGCTTTCTTAGGCCATGTTATTTCCAAAGGAGATGTTTTGATAGATCCTAAGAAGATCGAAGTAGTTGCAAGTTAGAGTTGGCCGATAAGTATAACTAAAGTACGAAGTTCTCTTGGTCTGATTGGGTATTATAAAAGATTTGTTGAGAACTTTTTAAGGATTATAGTGCTTTTGACTCACTTAGACACTAAAGAAGGTAGTATTCTTTTATGATGATTGTGAAAGAAGTTTTCAGGAATTGAAAAATCGTTTAACGACCACTCCGATTTTCAGATATTTCCAAAGGATCGAGAGGTTTTTGTGGTATATTGTGATACCTCCAAGAGAGGTTTTGGTTGTGTGTTGATGTAGCATGGATTAGTTATCGCTTATTAGTCAAGGCAACTCAAGACTTAGATCAAAAATCATCCCACCAATGATTTAGGGTTGGTAGTTATTGTCTTTGCCTTGGAGATATGGATACACTATTTGTATGTAGAGAAATTTATAATATAATCAGATCTCAAGAATTTGAAGTATTTGGTTTCTTACAAGGAAATAAATATGAGACAAAGAAAATTGATAAATTTATTAAATGACTATAATTGTAAGATTCAATATAAATCTAAGAAAGCTGGCGTAGTGGTGAATGCATTAAGTCTAAAGTCAGCAGGCTTGATGGCCCATTTGATGATAAAGAGGATGAAAATGTTGGATAGGATGACGGAGTATAATATTCGACTACACTCACAAGTTACGCGCATGATTTTATCTTACATTCAGGTATAGTTAAAGAATGCAAATGGATGATCTATTTTTGGTGGATATTGGAGGAGATTTAAACAAAGAATCAATGGCTAAATTCAATATTTGAGCTAATGGAATTTTTAGGTTTTGGGATCACATTTGCGTACCCAATGTTGAGGAACTTAATGAAGAATTTTTCAATAAAACCATCAATCAAAGTATACAATCTATCTGATAATAAATAAGATGTATCAAAACTTATAAAAGATCCGTTGGTGGCAGAACATGGAAAGAGAAATTGTGGCTTTTGTGGAAAGATGTATAATTTATTTACCAACAAGTAAAACCTGAATATAAGAAGCCACCGAGTATTTTGCAATTGTTATTAAAATAAATGATAGTATTGTAATTATATAGCTATATAATTCTATAAATATAGAAGTTTAGTATCTATTGAATATTAAGCCTTTTCCTTTATTTCTCTTCCTTCTCTATATTTAACATGGCATCAGAGCTAGGGTTCCAAAAACCCTAGCCACATTGCCACCATCCCCAACACCGTAGCATCAACACCGCTCATTGCCAACCATGTATGAGTAGCCTCAATACCAGATAACCCCCAATCATAACAGCCATAACTCTAAACTATCTCTCTTATTTTCTTTAGATATACAACAAACAATAAACCTAATTGAGAATCTAATTGCACCCTGGTCGTTGACTTGGAGAGCCACACTGGATCCTGAAAGCAGAAAATCCCACGCTGTTGCACATGCTGCCAGTGCCCCTTCTCTCCTAGCTCGTATTTCCTCTAATTTCTCATATCTACAATAAACTGTGAAGTTAATTGAAAAACCACTTGGATCAAAGCGGTTACCTTGAGGAGTTGCACCAAAAACCTCAAGCCATCATCCTCGCCCCTGTACGTGTCACCACATGCTTCGACACCTAGAGCGCGTGAGTTTCACGTGCGGCTTGAGGACCACTGTAGTTCTATTGTTCATGGATTTGTTATCCTCTACTTGGGTTTGGTTCGATTTTTATCCCTATGATATTTTTCACACTATTTTCTCATACACTTCCATCACATGTTAAGCCCTAGGCATGGGCTCATGTAAAATGAAAGCAGAAAAGTACTTCGTATTTGTTCAATATTGGTTGCTATCCCGTGATCATGGAGAATATAAGAGACCACACATATATTGTTTATTCTGTGTTATGGGTGTTCTCTTTTGGCTGTTTTTTTCAACCAACATTTTTAGGTCTCCTATTGATACTATGACAAGTGACATAACAATATCTGTTGTCACTTCCAACATTTTGGACACTCAAATTATTATCACAATCAAACTAAATGGCAAAAAGTATTCACATTAGGCAATTGTAGTTGAGATTTGTTTTATTGGCCAAGGTTTGAAAGATTATCTCTTTGAATTTGTTGATGGTTTGCCTCTTAATAATAAGTTGTCGAGGGTGTTGATGCACTCGTATTGATAATGAATTACAGGATTTGTTTCAGGTCTGTCAATTGTGTCAATTTGTAAGGTCCACCACCCAAGATATGTATATTAGTGTTGTCACTTGTATTTATGACGTAGCCTATGATTTAAACTGGCTACCAATGGACAATAGTGGCTTAACGGGATTGTTTCGACATATTAGGCAATTAACAATTGAGTTTAATGAAACTTTTTTCACTGAGAACAGACATTCGCACCTTGCAGACAACATGAGCAACTATTTATTATTCATATGCTCTGAACTCCTCACCTCCAAGTATGAGCTCATTTGTGCCCAGATTTTGTGCAGTCCCATGCATCTTATCCTTATCAAGGCCTTCTCTCATGCTATGCGTCTAAGTCCTCATTCTAGTACAATACAATCTCCTGTTAACTATTCAGCTCTCGTGACACATTCTATCAGTCACAATGAGATTAGCTCCCCAGAAGGATGCGGTACAGGCTGTGGTGACAAAGGACAATTTAGTGGTAAGGGAAATAGTGGTCATACCACTCTTCTTTTTTTAACAAATTAGGCCATATATGTGACACTTGCTGCAACTACATGGTTGGCCACCTTGTGCAGCAAATGCTACCCAACTTGATAATGTGGAGATCATCTCTCCACTAGCGCCACCATTATTTACACCTTCCATTCATGTGTATGAGGAGTATACTAAGTTTCTACAATTTTAGGCTGTATAGCAGACTACTCATGCAGTCACACCACCCACTGTCTCAATTGTTCAAACAAGTCATGAACCTTCAATGGCATTTTATCATAGACTACATCACATCGAAGCTCATGGGAGATCGACTCTAGTGCCACAAATCAAATGAGTGGTAATGCCACATTATTTTTTCATGTATGTCACTTAGGTACCTTACCTAATGTCATACTTGTAAATGGCTCTTCTATCTCTGTAAGGGGGATTGGGTCCATTAGTCTAACTTTTTTGATCTTTTTATAATCTGTTTTTTACCTCCTCAAATTTTCATTTGATTTGTTATCAGTTAAGAAATTAACCAAACTACTTAACTGCTCTATAACTTTTTCTCATGATTCTATCATTGTTTAGGATCTGAGGTCATGTAAGAAGATTTGTTCCAAGCATGAATTGCAGCGCTTGTACTATTTGGATATTAAAGTACATACAGCTTGAACCGCTTCACCCACACCCTGAGCAAATGTATAGTCATCCTAGTCATCCATCTCTGCCTTCACTGAAAAAGATGATTATGAGTCCTAGTCATATTTCTAAAGTTTTACGTTAGCCCTATTAGTTAGGTAAGCATAGTGATAATCCTTTTGTGAATCATGTTAACAAATGGGCTTTTGCCCCTTCATGTTAGTCCATTTTGATGTCCAAGGTTTTAGTCTTCTTCTCTCTAAGGCTAGTTAATGTAATTTTGTTACATTTATTAACAATGACTTGGTTATATGCAATGAAAGATCATTCAGAAGTGTTTTGTATTTTTCTATTTTTTGTGTTGAGATCCGCACACAGTTTGGTGTTTTGGTTCGAATGTTACTAATGATAATGCAAAATAATATTTCGCTGCCCTATTTTGTTCCTTCATATCTACACAAGGTATCATTTATTAGTCTTCTTGCTCTCCACTCCATAATAAAATAGGGAGGCTAAAAAAAAGAATCGATACCTTATCGAAACTATTTGTACATTACTCCTCCATAGGCATACTCCTTTGACATTCTAGGATAATCAGTTATCTGATTAATCGCATGCCTTCATCTGTTCTCCACGATCAGATTTTGTTTTGCACTCTAATGCCTTCATTTGAGTAATCATTTACTGTTTTATTATCTTCTACCTCTATACCAAAATTTGTGAGTGAAGCCCTTACACATTCAAGATGGCATATTGCTATGTTCGATGAAATGTCTGATAGGATTTGTCTACTTAAAAAATCTTTATATGGCTTAAAGCAATTTTCTGGGGTATGGTTTGATAGTTTTACTATGGCTGTTTTACAATTTAGATTGAAATAGTGTGGTATCGACCATTCAATTTCTTTTTATCGACATTTATCAACGGGAAAACTTCAATAGTTAATTGTTTATGTAAATAATATAATTATCACTAGAAATGATGCGAAATGTATCAGAAAGTTGAAAACTTTTTTGCAACAATAATTTTAGACAAAAGATTTAGGATCATTGAGGTACTTTTTAGGATCAAAGTTATAAGATTGAAGCAAGGGGTATTTATCTCTCAATGCAAGTATATTCTTGACCCTTAATGAAGTTAGCATGTTATGCTCTTGACCCTTGAATGAAGTAGGTATGTTAGGCTCTTGATCGTGTGACCCGTCGATAAATCCCAATATTAAGTTGCTACTTGATGAAAGAAATTTGATAACAAATCTAGGATGATGTAGAAGATTGGTTGGCAAACTTAATTATCTTACATCAACTTGCCCAGAAATTTCCTTTGCAATAAGTATAGTAAGCTAGTTTTTAGACTTTCTACGGAAAAGTCATTTAGAATTTGTCATACATTTTCTTCAATATATCAAATAAGCTCCTGATAAAGTATTACTCTATGAAAATAGATGATATTTTGCAATTACAAGTTATTTATATACTGATTAGGCAGCATCTCCAATTGACCGTTATTCTAAATCCAAATATTGTATGTTCATAGGTAGAAATTTAATATCCCAGAAAAGTAAAAGGCAAGCCGTGGTATCACGTTCTAGTGCAAAATCAACGTATCACTTGATGGCACTAATCACGTGTGAGTTGATAAGGATAAAAAAAGTCCTTATTGAGCTAGCAGTGGACTATCTTATCAATGAATTACTGTGTGACAATTAAATTGCCTTACACATCATCTCAAACCCTATATTCCATGAGTAGAAAAAACATATTGAGATTAATTGTCATTTTGTATAAGAGAAACTATTGACAAAAGAGATAGTCACCTTATATGATCAATTTGTCAATTTATTTACTAAGCCGTTAAAAGTTCGTAGAGTTGAATATAGTAGTAAGAAGCTTGGTACATATGATATATATGCACCAACTTAAGGGAAGTATGATTAAGATAAATGATATTATTGTAATAATACCTATATGATTCTATAAACATGAGAGTTAATGCTCATTGAGTACCAAGTTTTTTCCTTTATTTCTCTTACTTCTGTATACTTAATAGCAACAAATGATGGTTCCTAGCAGGAAATGGAAATATATATAACTATGGATTTTGCAAATGGATTGCCAAGGACATTTATGGCAAATTTGGTTAATAGAATGAAATAAGATGGAGATAGAATAGTTATTTTCAAGTAGTAGAATAAGATAGGAATAGAGTTAGGAATTGTTATTCCCATATTTGGTTGTTAGAATAGAATAAATTATAAATTAGTATTTTAATGTTTGATTTGTAGAACAGTATGAGAAATAAGGTAAAAATTTATTGTAATAACTTTTTT
>JAOVVI020007832.1:0-14601 GCA_028571085.2 Nepenthes alata
GGAAAACTCTGACTTAACGAAAAGATGGAAGGGCTGATATTTTTTCTTGGCAATTCCTTCTTGATGGGATATATCCACTGAGTGGAGCCAGGTGTGAGCATCCTTTTGCACTGAGGCATTTGAGCATGAGTGGGATTTGGTGAAGGTGTTGATGGATCTCATACAGGAAAATGTCGGCTCCTTCAATGAGAATAAGAAGAACTACTGACTATCTGTTGAGGTCTTTACATAGGTGAAGTGGGAACCCCACTTGGAGCAGCCGAAAGTGCCCCTTGTGCCATCAGACTCCATGAGGAATCCCAAAAGAAAGAAAAGGCCGTTGCATATCAATGGCCCCTCAGACAGGGCATCCGCGTGGTAGGCGGCTTCATCCGAATCCTCCTCTGATGATCATCGGACCATTATCGAGTGGCTGGAAAGTGTCAGGAAGTCTTTGAGGATGGTGGCCCACATTATTTCTTCCTCATCAGTCCAAGTTTCTGAGGCCATTGGGTCTTCTGAGGGAGGTCAGCCTTTCACCCTTCCTGGTCCGAGCAAGGGCAAACAAGGAGTTGGCATACAAGATGATCCGATTCTAGAGCCGATACTTGCTTTGAGGGGGATTCCAATTGTTGCCCCTTCATTGCACAAGGAGCTCGTGCCCGACATACCAACTAACTTTATCAAGGATGTCACCTACGAGATGGATGAGGCTGGTTAGGTTGCCTAGGGGCCGTCCGAAATTCCAGATCCTGAGGACCATGGAGAAGGCAAAGTGGAGCAATTATCGAGGCTGCTAAAGTGACCGGCCTTGAGCACCTAACGTTCGAGGTCTGAGAGGAGATTGAGGCTGAGGAGACCTTGGAGGCAGATGACACACTTGATCCCAAACCTTGTGTGTCCTAGGTCTGAGAGTAGGTCATGGCCGAAGGAGTTATGGAAGCGACCAAGGGAGTTGTGGAAACAATCGAGGTGACTCACTCAAAGCCCCCGGAGCCAGAGGCTCAAGAGGTCTTGGTGGCTTCAACAAGTGATCATTCCACAGGAAGCTCATCCTTTCTTAAGGTACCGGCCAAATATCTTATGGTTCTTTCCTTACTTTTGTTATTACTTGACTAATTAGTTCTCCTTTTGTTATTACTTCCATTGTCAACCGCTTGACCCAGACTCATGTTGAAATGGAGAAGTTTAGAGCTTCAGAGGAGCGGTCTTCCTTTCTCGAACGTGAGTTGTCCAAGACCAAGGCGAAGATCCATTCCTTAGAGGGTTTGATCTGGGTTGAGAGCAACCTCAGGACCTCTATCAGTCCAGGTGATATCTGACAGGTATTGGACCATAAATATTAGGACGGCCTTAGTCTTTGTCGACATATAATAAAGTTGGTGGCTCCAAGCGTTCCAATTTCCATCTTCCATCCTAGGAACATCAGAGCTCGACACCAATTAGATGTTTTGTACAGTTCAGAGAGGGTGTGGACTCATGGGAGACTTTACCAGAAACCTTCTAACCTCATGATCATCCTCCATTGGAGCCGTAGGGCATTTTTGTCTAGTATTGTAATAAAATGTACTTACATCAATGAGGTCATTTTCGTACATGTAATGAGTCTTTCTTTTGATCTTTCTCTCTCTCTCTTTTTAATATGTGCCGGCTAGGCTCTATGGCTATCATTATTAGGTTAGGGGAAATCTTAGGTCGTCGTTCATGCTTAATCATTAGCATTTGGTCTTACAAAAGTATATCATCACTTTGGTGCATTCAGATCTAAATCCCTCGACCATGATTGACTGACGGTATTACCTTCATTTGGAGGAGTTCTCACATACGTGCTGCTGAGCCCCCTAAGTTTATAGTAGTTTGACCTCATATAAGCAGCTCGGTAACATGATTAAGTTTTAAAATCTGATATCGTCTGAGCCACTCGGTGGCAGAATTGAGGTATTTTGACCGCCGTAAAGCAGCTCGAATAACAGGTGAAGAGGATTTCTTTTGACTTAAATGCAGCTTAGGTTGTACGATTTCGTGAATCGACAAACAAGCACACATATGAACAATAAATAAAAAACAAATGAACGAACAATTATTTTGTTAATTAAGCGTGATGCATATTACAAGCAGTCCAAATGAAATATGTTAATCATTTCTGGTCACATTTCTTACTGGGCTTATGACTTATTGGTCATATTTCTTGACCTATTTGTAATATTTCTTAAAGTGGGTACCATTCCATATCCGGGGGATGAGTTTGCCATTTTGGGTGTGCAATTTATAAGTCATGTTTCGTAGAATCGCTAAGATGTGGAATGATTCTTCCTAGTTTGGAAAAAGCTTATTTCGGTCGGCGTTCTTACCAGTTGCTTCTATTCTATAGGATTAGATCTCATAATTCAAACTGACTAGCTTTCACATTCTTATTGTACTACCGCATGATTGCTGCAGGTAGGTTGCTATTCGAAGGCGAGCAGTGTCTCGAACTTCTTCAAGTAGGTTAATATGCTCTCGATATTTTTAGGAGTTGTTGAGCGGATCAAAACATTCGACCCAGAGGTTGACTGTACTACTTCTATTGGAATGACTGCCTCGGTTCCATAGTACATGGTTGAATGGCATCTCACAAGTCGGTTCTCTAGGTATCATTCTGTATGACCAAAGCACAGATGGCAGCTTATCCACATAGGAGCTCTCAATATCCTCCAACTCTGTCTTTAACCCATTCAGTAGTATGTGGTTGGCCATCTCCATTTATCCGTTAGCTTGTGGGTAGGCTATGGAGGTGTGAAATAACCTTATCCTCAAGCTCGCACAATACTTAGTAAGCCGTTCATTGGTAAATTTGGTTCCATTGTTGGCCACTATGACCTATGGAACACCGAACCTACACATAATTTTTTAGCGCACAAACTCCGTTACATTATATTCGATGATTCGTGCCAACGGGAAAACTTTGACCCACTTTATAAAATAGTCGATATCGATTATGATAAACTTTCTCTGTTCAGACGCAATAGGTAGGGGTCCAAGTATATTGATCACCCATTATGTAAATGGTCAGGGCAACTGTAGGGCCTAGAGCTTCGTGTATGACTGATGGGCGATGTTCCCATAAACCTGACAGTTTTCACATTTTTGTATGAAATCCATGGCGTCGTGTTTCATAGTAGGCCAATAATAGCCTTGCTGCATGAGTTTAAAGGCAAGATTCTTGCTCTCGACGTAAGATCTACAAATGTCACAATGCACCTCTTCCAGTGTGTAGTCTAATTCTTCTAACGTGAGACACCGCATATACGAGATGGAATACTCGCGACGATATAGCCTCCCATCATTAATGGTGTACTAGCCTGTCACCTTTTTTTACACGCTTGGCCTCTTCTAAATTATCAGGTAGCGTGTCGTCAACTAGATACATTTTGTATGAGGTCATCCAACTTTGGCGTCGGCTCTAGGCATCATTTTGCACTCCGAGTCATTTATACTTGGGGTGCTAAGGACTTCACGCATTTCTCGTGCATACTGCTTTGAGTCTCCTGTTGTCACTGCTCTTTTCCCCGATCATCCTTCCCGTTCTCTTCCCTTGGTATGTGGATTACCTCCACATTGTTGAACGTTGGGATCATGCTCTGAACTTTGGAGAGGTATTTGGAGAGCAGAGGGCTTGATGCCTTAAAATTCTCTTAAACCTGATTAATAACCAGTTTTGTGTCACTGTAAATAATCAGGTTCTTTGCCGAGCATTTCCTAACTAGTCTGAACCCAGCAAGCAACGCTTCGTACTCAGTGACGTTATTAGTTGCTAAAAAATTGAGGATCATTAAATATTTTATCTCCAACCCGTTAGGAATCTCTAGGATCACGTCGGCTTCGCTGCTCTGTTGCATCGAAGAGTCATCCATGTATAGAGTTCATATTGGCATCGAATACTGGCTGTCACCCTAGATGAGGCCAAGGTCGACTAGAGTCAAGGCTGTTGTCTCGACTATAAAGTCTGCCAGGACTTAACCTTTCATGGCCGGTTGTGGTCAGAATTCTTTGTTGAACTCTCCCAATTCAATGGCCAATTTGACCAGTTGTCTAAACATGTCAGACTTCAACAAGATTCCTTTCAAAGGTTGGTCAGTCAAAACCACAATCTTGTATGCCTAAAAGCAGCTTCTGGGTGGAATCAACAAGTGCTAGGGAAACTCTCTCAGCATGTGAGTAGCGGGTCTCCACATCCGTCAATATTTTGCTGACATAATACATCGGGCACTGCCTGTCCGGTAGTCGTCGGATCAGGACTAAGTTTAATGCAGTGTCGGACACTGATATAGATATGACTCTTCACCTTCTTACAGAGATGTTAAAGGAGGGTTGGCGAGGTACTTCTTTAGTTCATGGAAGGCGACTTGATAGTTAACCGTCCATTGGAAACCGGTAGCCTTCGTCCCCCTCAGAACCTTGAAGAATGGTAGATACTTTTCTGTAAATTTTGTCAATAACTGAGAGAATGCTACGAGTCTCTTGATGAGTTTCTAGACTTCTTTTACGGTCCTAGGTGGGTTTATATTGAGGATCACATTTATCTTTTTGGGATTTTCCTTGATCCCCCTTTGTGGGAAAATAAAGCCCAAGAACTTTTTCGAGGTCACATCAAACACACATTTGGCTGGGCTTAGTTTCATTTGATATGTCTAGAGGACGGTAAATGTCTCACCGAGGTCTTGGATATGATCATTGTTAGCTTTGCTTTTGATGAGCATTTCATCCACGTACACTTCTATATTTCGACCAATTTAGGCTTCAAATATTTTGTTCATAAGTCGCTAATAGGTTGTGCCGATGTTCTTCAATCCGAATGGCATTACCTTATAACAGTACGTCCATTGGTCAATAATGAACGATATATGCTCCACATCTTTTGGGCTCATCCAAATCTGGTTGTAACCCGACTAGTCGTCCATGAAACTCAAAAGCTCATGATCAGATGTGGAGTCCACCAACAAGTCCATCCTTGACAGTAAGAAGATATCATTCGGGCACGTCTTATTAACATCAGTGAAATTGGCGTACATTCTTCACTGTTTGTCACTTTTCTTGATGAGGACCATGTTAGATAGCCAATTCGGATATTTGACCTCTTTAATGAACCCGGCATCAAGAAGTTTCCTTACCTCCTCACAAATGGCAACCATTTTCTCAATGGAGTGGTTTCCCCGTTGCTATCAAATCGAGATCTAGGCCCACATGGTGGACTATTACTGTGATCGGTATTCTAGGCATATTAGTGGGTGTCCAAGCAAAGACGTCAAAAATCTGCCAAAAAAAGTATATCAACAGGTCTCGGAGGGGTTCTGATAAGGAATTCCTAATTTGTACATATCTCTCGGGATTTACAAGATCTAAGTAGACTCAGTTTGTAGACTCACCAGATTGGACTTGCTGTAAGATGGTCTTATCATGGAAGTCGAGGTCTTTAATTATTTGGTCGGGAGGTGCCTGAGTAACCTGGGACAGGTAGTATGTTTGACTAGTCATTGGATCGTCATGGACCTCTCCTATGAAGCATGGAGTAGGAAAATTAATCTTTATGTGTGGAATCGACGTTATTGCCCCAAAGACGGTCAGGTATGGTCGATCCTAGATGGCATTGTAGATGGATGAAAGGTCTACTACTAAAAAGTTTAGCACTCTGGAGGCCGTCCTCGGATAAGCCCCTAGTGTGACTTCCAACTGGATCACTCCCTAGATAGGTATTGGCTCATTGTCTGGTCCGTACATGAGTCCCTCAGTGGGTTTCATTTGACTCTTCTTTAGATCCAATTTAAAGTATACTTCGAGATAAAATAAATTTTTAAAACTTTCATTATCAACAAATACTCTTTTCAATTGGTAATCTATAGTATTATTTGAAATGAGTGCAAATACAACCAATGGATTAGAGTGAGGAGTTATTATATGAGTTAAATTTTTGTTACTAAAATTAATGATATCATTTCTAATCACTACCCTTAGCTTCTTTCTACTAGCAACCATTTCTCAGCGATTTGGGGCATTGTTCTTCATCGATCATGTCGTTATTATGTTAACGACCCCGATTGCCTCTCAATACCTAGGCATATTGGCCTTGTCCCTACCTGCTCCACCGGCCTGTTTAGGTTTTTGTAGGAATTGAGTAAGGTGCCTTTTCCAAATAAGATATTTGATCTCTTTATGCTGTGTATAATAATCTTCAGTACTGTGACCTGTGGACTTATGATACAAGCAGTATTTTGACTAGTCTCCTCCATCTGAATTTCTCAATGTCTTTGACCATTTAAAAAATTTCTCATCCTAGATCTATATCAAGATGTTGGTGCAAGTATTGTTCAAGGGGAGTCAGATTTAGGGGTCTGTACTCCCTTCGAGCACCTGACTCAGTCCGTGGATGCTTCCTGAGATTATGGACCATGGTGTTATCTCCATTCCTTCTCTTTCTGGTCATCGACCCTGGATGGAGGTGGTCTACATGCCCCAATTTCTTTTCCTTGTTGGTTTCCTCTGTTGCTATATAAGTACGAGTGGTGGTTCCAGCCTTGCAGAAGATCTAAGGGTCCTTATAGGCTAGATGCTTGAAAAACTTGTCCGACTCCAAAGTCGATATGGAACTACTCAATTTTATCTCGTTGGTGAATTGGAAAATCTATTGGGCCTCTTCAGTGAATCGAGGCAAAAAGTTCTTCAAACTTTTATTTGGCCCCTACTTAAATACGGGCGAGATACCAAGGCTATTTTTTTCTCTGATTGGAAGCAAATTGTGATGAGAAATTATTGGCCAACTCCTGGAATGACTGAATTAAATTTGGTGGTAAGCAATAAAATCAAATTTGGACGTCTCCCTTGAGGGTCAAGAAAAAGCATTAGCACATGACCGCTTTATCTAGGCCCTGGAAGCTTAAGAGAGTACAAAAGTTGTCTAGATGATCTATTGAATCGTTGCTTCCATCATAGGTGTCTAGGAGCAGTACCTTGAATTTGTGAGGGAGTGGCCATGTTCGGATCTTCAATGTGAATGGAGATCTCCTCGGGTTTATAGAGTGCCCCTCGACATTTCCTCCAAACACGTAATGTTATATTTTCTCTATTTTCTCCTCCACTTGAGGAGCTACAATAATCCTTTTTACTTTGAGGTAGGTCCTTGATTCTGAGTAATTTTGCGATCGGTGGTATGTTGGGCAGCTGCTTCTGCTCACCAGCTGAATGTTATAGGAGTCCCCCTCCTGGTCTGAAGGCCTACGATCGTCAAAGGAGTAGCGAGGATTTCATCGCTCCGGACTTCCATCCTCTGATCTAGAGCCCAGCCGGCCTTCTAACCCCAATCAACCTTGTCGCATGAGGCGGTTTCAGCCCTAAGGTCATCAGGCCACTGCATCTTCCTGGTATGGCATTTCTTCTTTTGACTTCTCATTCTCAAAGTTAGAGTGCAGGTGATTGAGGAAAGAGCCCTTGGCCTCTACTGACCCCACTGTCCATAGAGAGTTTGGAGCATCTCGAATAGGTCATCTATCTGAGTATTGAGTACTTGCATGAGGAGTGCTTGCCAGTCCTCGCTATGGTTACCCGTAGGAGGGTTGTTGTTAGGGAATGTGACTTTCTTAGCAGGAGTGCTTGCTTGAGTCTTAATGTTAACCATTTTTGCTTTAGTGTGAGTAGTTGTTAAGCTGTCTTTTCGGTCATTTTTCACAGATTGTGCCAATGATACGTCCTTGGGTTTAGGTTACTGTACGGATTACGGAGGCAAAGATCTGGTCTTTGTATTGGGTTGATCTGAAGTGGATCCTATCTTCGTAATCTTGAACTTGAATCCTGTGCACACAAGTAGACAAGATGTAAGAGGATTTACGGAATTCATTTTCGGTATATCCTCCAACGTTTGAATCATGATCTTTCTATGAAAAAAAAAGATAAATGATGTAGAATGAGAATACTAGTGCATATATGAGGGGACTGAATGTGGTGCGCTTCCACGAAAAATATCTTTAAGAGAGATATGTACTCAGAGTGTGCTCTATATCCTTTTTTCTTTCTCTTTTTGCCTCCCTCCCCTCCTCCTAGAGTGAGAGATATTTATAGAATTATAGAACAATTTGATCTTTCTGAACAACCGCCTGTTGAACCGTTCAGATAAATGAAGAGATATCATTTTTCTTGCAATTTTTGACCGGTCATGATGGGTTTTTTCAGAGCCCGAGAAGTTGATTGTAGGCCGTTTCGATTAGGCCAATGAGCTCACCCGTCCGTTTAAGTTGTCAAGACCAATTGAGCTGATTAGAACGTTGTCCAATTTTGAGTCAATTCCTTCTATTGATAGGCCATCTTCTTTAGTTAGGCCGCCTAAACCATCAAAAGTAATTATCTCTAATATCAAATATTGCTTATCATCAAAAATACTGTTTCATCTCCTCCATAATTTGTCAATGTTAATTTCTCTTTTAATTTTCTTTTAACAAATTAAACATCATATAATAGTTTGAGTGTCAGATACATTGTTTGGAAGTACTATTAGGGCTATTGATCAGGCTTTTATTTTATTTGTGATACGCTAGAAATTGGTTCGTTGCTTCATATTATGCTTTGATGCGGGTTAATCTTTTTTAAAGTATGGATTGTGTATAAAATTATCTTTATAATTTAAAATTAATTTTTTTAAAAATTTGTAATAAAATGATTTTATTATTTCCGTTAGTTAATTTTTAGATTTTATTTTATAACGGAGTAACATGTATTATGAATTTTTAGATACGTAAAAATACTTTTTTTTTAATTTAGAAAAAAAGCAATTTTAGAGATTTTATATGTGGTTTTCATCATACGTTGAAGTGCACCATTTGAGGTTTTCTTTCCTAAATGCCGTCATCAGGGTAAATTGTTTCGCCGGCTGGAAAATCTCTGGCCGGAGGGTAAACGTTCCGGGAGACCACCTTTGCGGAGCTTTCGGCTTCTAAAAGAGTCATAGTCCAACGACTATGGTGATGAATTGAAGGACACTGTTCTCTGAAATTTTCGAATCCGTCACTTCAAGCTTGCACAGATTCATTCGTCTTTCTCTCTCATTCTGGTATGCTCTGAACTTCTCTCTCATTATCTTTGGTTTTCTCTACTGATTCATTCTGTCTTATTATCTTTAGCCAGAGAGTTGAGACCCTTTGTCGCTAGGTTTCTATAGCTAGGTTCGACTCAAAATCTTGACAACGTCCCTGAGAAAAATTGGATTGTAGGAAATTGGTTTTATTTTTCTGAGGGAATCAGAAACGGGCCTCGCTGGGTTTTAGTAAAAACCCTTGATTTCCAGAAATTTGAAATTCGCAAGATTCCCATTTAGCTATCTTTTTGCCGATTCCAAACTTTGTTTTTCAATTATTCTTGAAGAATTCTTGCCAAGCGGAATGACTTAGGCGATGAATGAGTGTTCTTTCTATTCTTTCCAGAAAATTGCATCAGGGAAAAATTGTTGAATGCTTGTCTTATTGAAAAAATCGTTGATTGTAGTAACTCCCAGAGAAGAGAGAGGAAAAAAAATAACCTTGTCTGCTTAAGCGGTGACATTGACCGGATTGTGTAGTTTGCAGTGTAACTTAATACAGTGATTTTATCATTACTCTAGTTCATTACGCTCATCATGGGATCTATTCGTGAATGCACTCTACTTTCCAATTATTAAGCTAGTGCTAGGCCAGCAGCTGTATTTCTTCCCAATTTATTAGTGGGAAAACATCAGAAAAAGAAAAGGAAATGACAGTGAAACAAAACTTTACAGCAGGTGATAAACTGCAAAGAGCAACTGACAAGAGGAGAACTATGGTGGTTGCCTCCGGCACCAATTCCTTCGCCAAAGAGATGGCTATCCGCAAGAGAATTATCAACATGTATATACTCCTTTTCATCTTTCTCCCCCTCCCCTTGGTGTTTGTTTTGTAACTATTGAATTAAGTTTGTTTATAATGATGGAACTATTGACATAGGTTAAATATCTCTATGTTGTAATAAGTTATTTATGAGTGCAATGATAAGTCAACTGAAAGTGCTGAGGATAAGTTCAATGGTGTATAAATCTGTTCATTGTTTGGTGGATTTCAGACTTACAAATATTTTGAGAATTCAATGTTTTGTTTATTGGCAGCAGCAATGAATCTTCTTGAGATTCTTTGAAGAAATATGTTGGTTATGCTTGCTGATGACTATTTCTTATCGAGTATCCATCATAGGGTTATTTCTTTTAATACCATCCACTTTTTATTTTTGAAGTAGTGAATAATTGTATGTTTTTTCAACTAGTTTTGGTTCATTACCTAAATAATGGATTAGGTTTTCGAATACTTTGTAATTGATGCTCAGATCATGAATTATGAAAGACATTTCTTATTTGAGCAATTTTGCTTTTCGTCATACTTTGTCTACAAAGTTTCCTTTTTGATTGGTGGAGGTAATTTCTGTGCAATAAGTGTTGGATTGGATGCTGCAGTAGGCACTTGAGCAAAGATTTAAATACACAAAGTTAATGCATGCAAATTTTCGTTTTGTTTTTCAAAGCTTTGCTGTGATTCTCTGTTACTCATTCTCCCATAAAGTAGTAGTTATGCTGTGTCTCATGTCTTGTTTATCACACTTTTTTAGTTCAAGTCAAATTTCATTTTATTGGTGAATATTGGTGTAATAGTAAGGTTACATGTTTGAATGAAAGGTGTCTAAGTAGATATAACCCTAGAAGATAAAATAAGAGATGGAAGCAATTGTATAAATTAGAAGCAGAATTGTAAAAGAAAGATGAGGAAGTTTGACTCACGAAGCATAATTAGATGATGGGCCTCCAAGGAAAAGCGATTTGATCCAGTTTAGAGTCAATAGGAAGGGGATAAATAGGCTTAGAAAAATGGACTAAGCTAATTGAAAGGGGTTTGAATTTGCTTCAGTTTTTTGAGAATTATGCTGTAAAGTATAATCTGAGCAGAAGAACAGGGGACAATTCAAACAGCCATTTTGACTTATTGGTAATTTAGGATATTGTTGTTGTTCTTTGGGGTTACCTTATGTGTATGTGCATTTGCTATATCTAGTACGAACTTGCTCTTACTGTATTCTTTGTGTATCCTTCATTTTTGAGTGATTTTGTTGTTGTCTCTTTTTCTTGTCTTGTTACAGTGACCATATGTCTATGCACCCTTGCTATTTTCTAATGCAAGTTAGTTTTTACTGAAACATCTTTATCTATCTTCCATTTTTGAGTGATTTTTCTTTTTTTTTTTCCCCTCATTCTCTTGTCCTGATATTACATTTGTGATTCTTGTAGATTTAACAAAAGGGAAGAGGATTTTCCATCCTTGAAAGAGTATAATGATTACTTGGAGGAAGTGGAAGACATGAGTAAGTTTCCTCTAGCATATAGAGCGGTATAAGGTCTTTTATGGTAATCTTCTTCACATAACAGGCATGAGGTCCAATTTGATTAACAAATGCTTTTTGTTACAGCATGTAATTTGATTGAAGGAATAGATGTCCCTGCTATTGAAGCAAAGATTGCCAAGTATGAACGAGAAAATTATGATCAGATAATGAATGATCGTGCTCGCAAGGTGTGAATTTGCATGAGGGAGCTTGTCTGCTCAAAAGCTACTAGCTTCTCCTCTTGTTGATCTTTTTTTATTCGTTTGCTTAAAGGATAGATGAAAATATTGGTATCAATATCCGTACCGATATTGATCACATATTGTGATTTTGTCGGAGTATTAGAAAATACATCGGATATTGGGGCCTGATATTTGGCATATTAACTAATATTTTATTTCATGTCTTGCAGCAATACATGTGACATGATATTGCAATACCGGAGGTTTGTAAGGATGCTGATTTATATATATATTTTTTTTCCATACAGGCAGAAGAGTTTGCCGCAGCTCTGGCAGCTAGCAAGGGACCTGCACTGATAGAAACGGAAGCGGTAAGATGACTGTTGAGCTGATGAGTCTAATGCTTATACCTTCCAAGTTATACTCATTTTACTGTATTTATTGAAAAATTATTCTTTTTTACTCTTTCGAATTGAGAAAAAAGTGTGCCTCTGTCTGAAACCAAATATCTATGGCATCCACAGTCTTCTATGGCATCCACAGTCTTCCTTTGCTTGCCATTGTCCCTCCATTGATGCAAATATTACTCAATATATATCAATATTGGACCCTTCAATGCCAATATATTCAGATACCGCGATAATGTCGCGATACGTTGCTCTATCTGTATTATACCGTGGACATATCAGCCCTATTAGCTTTTGATTCTCTAGAAATTTTTTTTTTCGATATATTCGATATCAATACGTATTGTCTAATGTGTTTCATGCCCATAGAGACTAGTACTAGTACCGATGCTGAGATTTTCAACCATGGTCCCTCCCACCTTTCCAAGTAACTTTCATGGTGAGAAAGTAACCTACTTTTCCCTCTGGCTTCGACATGAAACCAGTTGCCAACATTTCAGCTCCATTTCCCCTCTTTAAGGGAAATCAAACAAACAAAAATCAGAAGAAAAACAAACTTGATTAACACAGTCAATGAAAGTTGAGTAACTAGTGGTTTCGATGTTGTATTAGTATTATTTTCCTTGGGCCAATTGTCCCGATTTTGTGTTAAATTCTTTGCAACCTTTCTGGTATTTAATTTCATTCCAATGCAGTGCTGGCACTCTCATGGAATTGCTGCATTGTAGTTAGAATTTAGTTTCGTAAATCTTGATTATATGCACATTAACCTAGCTGGGTTTTTCACCTCAGTAAGTGTCATGGTCATGAATGAAAATATTGGCGTTGAATGCAAATATATCGTAATATATTGTTAATACGATAACATATCATGATTTTCTCACTGCATCTGGGGCCCTTATATTAATATATATTAATATAGCAGGGTGACCTGATATTGAAATTTATGAGTTTTTCATGACTGCCCTTATGAGGATGAGCTTGGGCACCTTAGTAAGATTATTCCACTATAACAAAAAGGTCACATATTCAAGTCACAAAAGCAATCTCTCCATCATAATGGTAAAGTTCTATAAATCTGATCCTCTCCAAAGTCTATATTACAGTAAGTATCATGGACTGGACTATCAGTTTTTAATAGGGTGAGTATTGATCCAATCATAAGGTTGTTCTATTATAATATAGAGGTTATAGGTTTAAACCATGGTAGTAACCTTTTGCATTGCAAGGGAAAAATTACTGACAATTTACCCTCTGCAGTGCTCATAATGTGGGAAATCTGCTGCGTTTTGGCTGCCTTGTTTACTCATCTTATGCCGTTATTGAATCATTTAAACCAAATAAAATATATTTATAAGTTTCGATAGTTTTCTATATACAGTTTTACCTCATTAATCGTTGTCAAAGTTTGTAGTATGCTCAACTGGTTTTTTTTGACATTGAACTTTTTGCTGGAGCAGGCGGCCGTAAATCAAAGCTCGCAGGCAGGCTTTTCTGGTGCAGCTCAGGGGCAATATGCACCTGCAGTTGCCGGAGGCGCATTCCAGCCACGGCCAATGGGCATGGCGACGCAGCCATTACCCCTCGGAGGCAGTCTCGATATGCCGCTTGACGACGAAGAAATGATGAGACTGCGGGCTGAGAGAGGCGGCCGGGCAGGAGGATGGAGTCCTGAACTGAGCCGGAAGAGGGCACTTGAGGAAGCTTTTGGCAGCCTCTGGATCTGAATCTGAGGAATAACGCTGTGGCTTCATCTGCCGTTGCATCAATTGAGTGAAAAACAACGTATTTTTGTGATTCTTGAGTGGTTAATGAGCTTCCATGGGAGAAGATGATTTGTGTTCTGTTCTTCGTCTTCCATAGGTATATGATGCTTAGGTGATAACAAATTTGGCAGACAATATCGCTTACCAGGTGATAAAATAGCACAATTACTATATATTAAAAATTATGATAAATATAAATCAATTATAAGAGAGATGATAAATTTTTTTTCAAATAATGGGGAAAATAATTGGATCATTGTATCTAAATAACGATTTGGGGAGTCTATTTTTTTTTAAAAAAATAATTAATTTAACTTTTTTTAATTATAATTATTTGATATTAATCGAACAGTTATATTATTTATTATTAAAAAAATATTATTTAGTTTTTATTTATTTTAAAAAAAATTATTTATCTCATCATTATAATTAAAAAAATTAAATTAATTGTCTTTTTAATAAGATAGAAATCCTAAATTTATATAATTAGTGTTATATTATAAGAAAAATATATATTTTTCTCTTATCTAGATGTCGTAAAATAATATTAAAAAAATAATTAATAAAATATTTTTTTATTTGGTTGTTAAAAAATTAATTAGAAAAAATATACACATTCAATAAGATAATAAATTCATAAAGAATAATCCATTAAGTTTAAATTTCTTTTCTATTCAAAAGTGTTGGGTTCCAATACCTAGGGTCCCTAAAAGAACGTACAAAAGGTAAACGGGCGCTTGACCCGAGAGGCAAAGCCCGAGGATAATCCGCAGAAGTCCGAGATCCCTCTCAACAGGGTAACGTTGCAGTAACGGCCGAGAACTCTCCTATCCCGTCCGAGAACAAGAGACACGCGATGTATAGTCCGCA
>JAOVVI020007833.1:0-14600 GCA_028571085.2 Nepenthes alata
TCGCGGGTTTCCAAGTCAAGCTGCCATAGGGTAGACAACACGGCCTCCGTCCTTACAATGAGTGCCATCGCTACTCTAATGGTGGACTACGGGATCCCCAGTGATTGAGCCTATCGCGCTCCTGGTTTCGCGGGTAGAGCCAACACCCCTCCAGATGACTTCATGAGCGTTTACGAGCACCATCTGAGAGGGGGGCTTCGCTACCCCATGCCATGCATCCTGTACGCGCTGGTCAAGGCATTGGGCGTTCTTGCGGCGAGGCTTCATTACAATGCCGTCCATTACCTAGTTTCACTTTGTATCTTCTCCCGTTTTCACACCGGCGTGTTCAATGCAAAGGCGGAGAGGGTGATCTTTCATTTCACTGAATCAGAGGATTGGATATCTATGTTTCCAAGGACCGGTTTCCATTTCCACGGGACCAATCCCAACTCAGTGAAAAACTAGAAGGTACGCTTCTTCCTGCAAGAGCCTTCTGATTCAGAGCTCTCACGTGAGTGGGGTCCCATCTTAGAGTACTTTCACGGAAAGGCATCCTTGGAGGACACTAAGGATACGATGGAGTTGATCGCTGCCATTAACACAGAGATGGCAACATTCTCCATCCAGGGCTACTACCTGACGCCCCTTATGTTCAAGGCCGCCAGGTGGGGGCCTTCGTCCGGCTGGGGTGTCGTTGGCGCCACGAAGAAGAAGCCCGAGGATGTCGCGATCCTCGAGCTGTCAGGAGAAGACGTTGAGGAGAGTTGCTCACTGCTGGAGTCATCCTCAGATGAGGAGGAGGTTGAGGCCTCGCTAAAGAGGTTAAGGGAGGCCGAAAGTACCTCCACCCGGAGGTCACAAAGGTTGGTCGTGGGATCCGCCACACGAGCCCGGAGACCAGTCCCGGAGGTGATGTTGAGCGTCAAACCACAGGAGGCAGTTGTCGAGCCCATTCTGATTCCCGCTGTAGCGTTGGCTGAGTACGGCATTCCTGCGGTGGAGCTTTATTCTGGTGAAGGGTCTTCTGCGGGATCCTTTGTTAATCTGGAGCCGCCTGAGGCAATCGCTGAGGGAGCTCCAGCCGGGGAGGGTGGCACATTAGCTCCTGCAAAGCCCAAGGGAATGCGCTCGTTGGGGCCCGCACAAATTCTGGCGGGATCTTCAAAGCTTGTTGGACCTCCTACTGGGCCGCTTCTAGAGGTTGTCCTCCAGGAGGATGCCCACGTGAGGTTGGAGGTTGAAGCCGTGCGGGAGGCTAGTCTGCCAGGCGTCGAGTTGACTTTGGAGACGACAGCTGCTGGGCCGGTTAAAGGGTCGGAGCCCCCAATCGTTCCTTTGCCTCCTGTGGCTCCAGGCCACCCAAGCACCACAGAGGTCGTTGCTGAACATGGGGAGCCCCCAGGCTTACCCGCGTCAGGAGAATTTTCTTATTGTTTGGACGCAACTTCCACTCAAGTATAGTCATCTTGAGTCGAGCATCCATCCATTGTCTGGAGTTCTGAGAATTTTTTATCTTCTTGCCTCCCATGCAGGTTCCGGAGGAGGTTGACTCTCTCGACGAGCTGGCAGCTCAACTGCACGAGAACTTCCACCGCAGGTAGGAGATTGACCAACGTATGAGAGTCAAGGTCGTTGTCTTTATAAGGAGAGCGAGCGGCTACAGGGAGAGAACGGCCAGATGCAGGAAAAAATCAGGCGTTTGAAGGAGGACATCAACAAACGGTCACTGAAAGTCTCACGTTTGCGGCAGGAGCTCGAGCAGCTGAAGAAGATGGTCACTACTCTTGAGGATGAAAACTCCCGCCTATCCGGAGATCCAAGGGCACGGCTCACTCTATCAGAGGCGAACCTTACCCTGGAGTCTAGGTTCTGGGACAGCATCCGCCTATGTCGTAGGATTGCATCGCTTGTGCTTCCCGACGTTCCAAAATGTGTCTTCCACCCAGGCAACTCCGGAGTCCTTCACAGGTCTCACCTGAGGAATTTCCTTGAAGAGGCCGGTCCATCAGATTCTCAGAGTACCTTTACTTCTTTATATTGCTTCCTTCCTTTTGCGTCGCTTGTCGGTGCTTTGTACAGATGAATGAAAAGTGGCACCTTTTTCTGTTACGCTCAATGCCTTCAAGTTTAACTTTGGAGATAATATCTCGTATTTAATAGCTAAGCTTGTAAAGCTATTGTCGCAAAAGCCCCAATTCGGTGCCTTCTTGCGCTATACTCGTCTTTCGTCAGAGGATGTCATTGCATCTCGCGCGTTTAATAGGAAGCTCGATCCAGCAGAGTGGATGTCGCCGCAAGTCCTGTGGAGCCATGGCAAGAGCCAGCTGGGTTTTCAGGCCACAGCAGTCGGACTGCGGGTCTTGGCCTTTTCACACGTGGTACCTACATTAGGTGACCAGCCCCCGCTCAAGGCATCGCTACTATCCGGTGAACGGTCCTAGCACACGACCATTGAAGCTTGAGGGGTGCTCTCTTCTTCGGGAGAAGGTCGCCACACGCGTGCGATTCTCGCACCCTAAGGTTTTCGTGGTCGTAAGTTGGGAAAGTTCAAAATCCCCCAGGTCTTTAGTTTTGACCGCCAGGGTCATTTGGTTCGAAACCATGGTCCTCTGGGCCGCACGAGCCCTACGACGCAGAGCCGTGATTCGGTGGCAACTAATTTCGGGTCGTTCGGCGTGAAGCCAAATTAGCGGGCCACTTAGGGCCCTTTCAACGTGGAGTCGAAGTCCGAATGTGGCCGTTTTAGGGCCGATCGACAAATGGTCAAGACTCGGACAATACCGCTAATGGACCACTTGGCGCAAGGCCAATGTTTCAGTGTCGCTTTGGGCCACTCGACACGAGGTCGAGATTTTGAGGTGGCCGCTCCTGAGCCGCTTGGCACGGTGCCAAGGCCTCGTTTTATGGACGGACAGTAGTCCTCTAGACTTAGGGGCAGTCCAGGTCATCTTATTTTTTGGAATGCCATATATGCAAACACTCACATGAATGAAACACAAACTAACAAGAATGACTAATTTTATTAAATGAAAACATAATGCATGTACAAGCATTCCCCATGGTGTGTGAGTGTATGTCTTACCTGGGCCAACGCTACGTCATTGGTAGTATTTTCTCAGGTTAGTGGCGTTCCAGGTTCGACGAACCAATTTTTCGTTCTGGGCGCGTAGCTTATACGCTCCACTCCGGAGGATCACAGAGATGAGGAACGGGCCTTCCCACCTAGGAAAAAGTTTGTTCTTGCTTGTGGCTTTTTCCACGGCCTCTACACTCCGGAGGACCAGGTCTCCAACCCCAAGCGGGCGCGTCTTCACCCGTTTGTTGTAGTATTGTGCGATACGCTGCTGGTAGGCTGCGGTCCTCTGGCGGGCAGCGTCTCGAACTTCTTGGGGTAGATCCAGGCATTCTCTGAGCCTTTGGAAGTTCGTGGCCAGATCAAAATATTTGACCCGCAGGCAGGGTAGCCCTACTTCAACGGGGACCACGGCGTCAGCCCTTAGCAGAGGTGGAAGGGTGTCTCTCTCATTGACTCTCGCGGGGTTATTCGATACAACTAGAGCACAGAAGGCAATTCATTGACCCACGAGCCCCCTCCATCCTCCAACTTGGTCTTCGGTCCATGCAACAGCATGCGGTTAGTTACTTCAACCTACCCATTGGCCAAAGGGTATGCCACAGATGTATGGACCAGCCGTATGTGTAGATTTTCACAATATTTGGTGAATTGTTTGTCGATAAATTGGGTCCCATTGTCGGTCACTATGACCCCGAGGATCCCAAAGCGACAAATGATATTTTGACGGAGGAACTCTATCACGTTCTACTCGGTGATTCCAGCTAGAGGGACTGCTTCGACCCACTTGGTGAAGTAATCAAGTAGTTGATGCCGACGATGAGGACTTTCCTTTGTTCAGAAGCCAGAGGTAGCGGTCCAAGGATGTCGAATTCCCACTGTGCGAATGGCCATGGGGAGGCTGCGCAACTTTGTATGGGGGAGGTGCGTCATGGATCCGTGGACCTGACAGCTTTTACACTTCTACACGAATTCCAAAGCATCTCACTTCATCGTGGGCTAGAAGAAACCCTGCCGCATGATCTTGAATGCGAGGTTGTTCCCTCCGATGTGCGAGCCACATATGCCGAGGTGGACTTCGCTCAAGGCGTGCTCAGCTTCCTCAGGGGTTAGGCATTTTAGGTAAGGAGTGGAATATCCTCGCCTGTATAGCCTCCCGTCGAGGATCGTGTACCAGTCTGCCGTCTTCTTGATCTGCTTGGCCTCGTCGACATTTTTGGGTAATATTCCGTTTGTCAAGTACTTTTTGTACGGGGTCATCCAATTGTCGCCCTCCTCGATTTGCAGCACCCCTGGTCTGAGGCGTCAATACTAGAAACGGTCAGGGTTTCCCGCAGGTCCCTGGCATATTGTTCTAGAGATCCTACAGCTACGTCCTTAGCTAGCCGGTCAGCTTTCTAGTCTTCGACTCTGGCACATGTTCAATTTTGAAGCGCTTGAAACCTTGGATCTAGGCCTTTGCTTTTGCCAGGTACTTCGCAAGCTGAGGGTTCGATACCTCGATGGTTCCTTAGATTTGGTTGACCATGAGCTCTGAGTCACTGCGCACGACAAACAACTTGACGGAGCACTCCTTCACTAGACGAAATCCTGTGAGAAGGGCTTCGTATTCCACTATGTTATTAGTAGCGAGAATGGTCAATGGGACAGAGTACTTAATTTTCGCACCCTCTGGAGTTCTAAGAACAACTCTGACTCCGCTGCTTGTCTGAGTGGAGGACCCGTCCACATTCAGGGTCCACGTTGGAATGTCAAGAAGATCTATACTCCCTGGGCTGTGTGAGTCGTCTAGAGATGGGGTCGCCGCTTCGACGATGAAGTCCGCTAGGGCCTAACCCTTAAGGGCTAGCCGCGAATGGAACTCCAAGTCAAATTCTCCCAATTCTATAGCCCACTTGACCAGTCACCCAGAGGTTTTCAATTTTTGTAGGATCGTCTTTAGTGGTTGATCCGTTAGAACGATGATCCAGTGAGCTTGGAAGTAGGGCCGTAGCATCTGCGCTGAATAGATGAGCGTCAATGCGATCCTTTCGGCGTGCGGATAGCAGGTTTCCACATCTGTCAGTATTCTACTCACATAGTACACCGGTCGCTGCACTCCTTAGTGCTCCCTGACTGTCACGGAGCTGAGTGCCGTGTCTGACACAGCCAAGTAGAGGTATAGGTCCTTGCCCGCGCACGGTGAGCTCAGGAGAGGTGGGCTGACGAGATACGCCTTCAACTCTTTAAAGGCTTATTCACACTCCTCGGTCCAACGGAATCCGGATGATTTCCTCCATCTGAGTGCCTTAAAGAAGGGCAAGTATTTCTCTACGGACTTGGCAAGGAATCGCGAGAGGGCTGCCAGTCATCCTGTGAGCTTCTGTACTTTCTTCATCGTTCGCAGAGGGTTCATGTCAAGGATGGCCCTAATTTGTTTTGGTTTCGCTTCTATACCGCACCGTGACACAATAAAGCCAAGGAACTTCTCGGTGGTCACCCCAAACGCGCATTTGGCCAAGTTAAATTTCATTCTGTGCGCCCGGAGGACCCGAAATATCTCTTTTAGGTACAGACGTGGTCGTCGGCTACCCTACTTTTTACAAGCATGTTATCGACGTATACTTTCACGTTCTTCCCAATTTGACCTTCGATATCTTGTTCACTAGACACTGATAGGTTGCCTTGACATTCTTGAGGCCGAAGGGTATCACCTTATAGCAGTACGTCCCTTGGTTAGTCATGAAGAAGGTGTGCTCTTCATCGTTCGGGTGCATCCTGATATGGTTGTAACCTAAGTAGGTGTCTATAAAGCTCAGGAGGTCGTGTCCGGATGTGGAGTCCACCAACTGATCGATCCGAGGGAGAGAGAAGCAGTCCTTTGGGCAGGCTTGTTTACTTCGATGAAGTCCATGCTCATCCGCCATTTATCGTTGCTCTTCTTCACGAGCACGACATTGGATAGTGAATCCGAATAGTAAATTTCTCTAATGAATACAACGTCCAATAGTCTCATCGCTTCCTCCCTTATAGCTACCAGCTTCTTGATGGAGTGGTTTCTGCGCTTTTACCACACGAGCTTGTGGCCGGGATCGAGGCCCAACCTGTGCACCATTATTTCGACCGATATTTCGGACATGTCGGCAGAAATCCATGCAAACACATCGGTGTTCCTCCGTAGAAAGGTGATCATGCAGTCACGGTAGGCAGGAGGGAGAGAGCTGCCCACATGTATGTACTTTTTTGGCTCGACAGGATCCAGAGGAATTACTTCGGTTACTTCTCCTGACTGGACTTGTTGCAGTATGGCTTCATCATGGAGATCTAGATCTATGTCCAGGCAGCCTGGCGCCACTGGAGTTACTTTGGATAAGTAGTACGTCCGTCCCATCACCTAGTCCCCAAGCACCTCTTCTACGCCGTACAGGGTTGGAAACTTCATCTTTAGATGAGGAATCGAGGTAACAGCCTCGAGGGTCATGAGGAAAGGTCTGCCCAAGATGACATTATAAACGAATGACAGATCGACGACGATGAATGTTAGCTCTCATGTGGCGATGTGCGGGTAAATTCCCATTGTGATCTCCAGCTGGACTATCCCCTGTGCCGGTACAAGTTCATTGTCCAGGCCATATAGAGGGCCATCGGCCGCTTTTATTTGGCTCTGCTTCAGTCCAAGCATAAAAAAGGTGCTAAGATACTGTAAATTTTGAGGGCTTCCATTATCAATGAAGACCCATTTCAATTGGTAGTCAACCATACCATTTGAAACGAGGGCGGATACAATAAAGGGATCAGAATGGGGAAAGGTTATATGAGACATATCGTTGCTACTAAAACTAATGATATCACTACTATCCCCTATCTTCACTCTCTTACTACTGAAAGTCTACTGAGGTTGTGCCTGCCTGTTGATCTTGGCCGGCACGGTTGAGATCATGCTGATTACGCCAGCAGTCGTACGGTTCCTGGGAGGCTCGCTTGCCTCGCCTTCCGAGGTTGTGGGGGCTTGCCCCAAACCCTTCACGAACTGCTTGAGATGTTCGCAACGGATCAGGTCTTCTATTTTCTACTGTAGGGTCTGTTAGTTCTCTGTGGAATGTCCGAGATAACGATGGTATTGGCAGTATTTCGTTTGGTTACTATCGCTTGGGCCCTTCGGCCACTGAAGAACTTTTCATCTTGGATCTGCATCAGGATGTTCGCACGGGTATCGTTTAGAGGAGTTAGGGACGTTAGCCTGTGCTCCTTCCTCGATCCCAGCAAAAGATTTTGCTGCTTGCGACGCTCCGGGAAGCAGCTACTGTCGACGTTCCTTTTCTTACCGCTAGTAGCTTTGGGGACCTCTGGAGGGCGGTCCACGCGCTTGGGACACTTTTCCTCGTTGGCCTCCTCAGCGGAGATGTAAGCTCGGGTAATAGCTTCTACTTTCCGAAAGGATTGATGGCATTGATGCAATAGGTTTACGAAAAAGTCCCCTATTGCCAGCGTGGCAAAGAAGGCGTTGAGCTTTAACTCGTCAGAGAGTTGGGGGATCCGGCGTGCCTCAGTAATGAAACGGTTGAGAAATTACTTCAGGCTTTTATTTGACCTTTGGCGGAGGCGGACCAAGTGCCACGACTATTTCTCCTTTCTCCGACTGGAGGCGAACTGGCTCAAGAAGTTGTCCGCGAGCTTATCGAAGGAGCGGATGGAATTTTGTGAAAGGCCGTGGAACCAAAGCAGTGAATCCCCCGTGAGAGTGACAGGGAAGCACTGGCACTTCATGGCCTCGCTCGCTCCCTGAAGGGACGGGTAAGTATGGAAGCAGTTGAGGTAATCCATCGGGTCCTTGATCACGTTGTACCATCCCAGTACAGGCATCTTGAACTTGCAAAGGAGTAGCTGGGTCAGAAGATCCATGACAAAGGGTGACCTTCGCAAGTCAGCCAAGGATCGTGTGGACCTCTCCTTGTGCAGGAGATCCCAAAGTACTTTCACCTTCTCCTCCATCGGTGGGTCGGACTCGCCTCTCCGCGCGTTGATGATGTTGCGGTGCTCCATGTGACCCTGGTGGTACTGCTGAGCTTGTCAGTTGTGGCGGATTTTCGCGCAGGGCAGCCACACACTATTGGAGTCTGTGGCCATTCGCCTTCCTTCGCCGCGGGAGTTACAGGGGTTACGCCGCTCTGGGGTCTCCTCCCGCTCGTCCAGGCTAGGGTGGCTCTCAGTCGTACACTGGACCCTACTACCAAAAGCCGCCTGGGCCCCGGCGTCGTTAGGCAGATCTGATCTTCTCCTTGGACTCCTACATGACGCCTTCCCCGCCTAGAGAAGGACGCTTGGGATGCTGGAGGAGCAACCCTCATCCATGATGTGCTCGTCCGGTTACAGAGGGCCTGGATCACCAGCCTCACATCGCCCATGTCCGCTGCCAGGAGGTGAACGTCGGGCTCTAGACAGACGTCCGCGCGGCTACCCACTGAGGGGTCGTCGCCGCGGGCAACGACATCTCTTGCTGGGGCACTAGCTTATACCCCGGTGTTTACCATCTTGTTCCAAAGGAATAAGTGTAAGAAGGAGATACTAGACTTCTTGTCTCGTTCTCACAGACGGCGCCAATATTACGTCCCAGGTCTTAGTGGTCGAACGGATTAGGGAGCTTTCGAATTTCTCATCGTCAGAAAAATATCACGAGCGGATCCAGTCTCCGTCTCTTTTATCCTGAGACCTGCACAACACAACTAACAAATAAGAGGTCTGAGGTCTGTCGAGATTTCTCCCATCGCAAGTCAAAAATTTTTTTACAATAAACGAAAAGAGGCACACGTTTAGAGGTGCGCAAAAATATGCTGTAAATACGTTGGGAGTGTGAGAATGCAGGTGGGTGAGATTTAGTGAGCGAGTATTGGGAGGCTTGACTCCCGGAATGTACCGTAATAGGTAACTAATTCTCGCCATCTGAGAAGGCTAAGAGAATCGGGTCTGGAAGATAGTTTTGAGTTTAGTTGGCTTGACATTGAGTCGATTATCTAGGATCCAATCAATTCCTTTCCCTGTAGAAGGGGAGAGATTTTGTAGACCCCCTGGTTGGAGGCTTTGGGGCAAGAATTCTCGTGCAGGGGCTCGTTGGCCGCTGATTATTGTCGACAGTCGCCGGTGTGTTGGTTGTCATCTTGCGGTGGCAGGTAAACTATCGGACGCTGTCGGTAATGCTTGGTCTACCCCTCGCGCTGGGATTGGCCAGAGAACTGTGGGCAGCGACGCCAGTCGCAGTTGGCAGTATTGACTCTCTTCCCATTGGCTCATATCTTCTGCACCACCACTGTCACTCGACAGCCGCATTAATGGGCCGCAGACGTCGTTCATTGGCTGCAAGTATGGGCCGCCACGTAAGTTGCTATGGAACGTGAGGCTTGATTCTTCATTTGGGCCATCACCCCATGGATTGGGCTTCGCACTCCTTTGGACCTTCGTACTGGACCCAACAATTCTAATCTTATTGTCTAATAATTAGTGTCAAAACTTATTTTTTATAAACTCCCTTATCTGAATTGTATTTAAAAATGAAAACCTTTGGAAGAGAACTCTTCTTACATAAAACTTGAATATTAACATTTTTATAAAATAATAAATAGTCAAAAATCTATTTATTTAAACAAAAACAATTAAAAACATAGTTTTTGAAACAAAGAAAGGACCTAACTTTGTAACGATCGAATCGGCCTCAGAGGAGCTGAGTCATAATTTCGCATACTTGGCTAGAGTTTCAAGAGCATTATTTGTCTGCTCAGGAGCTGACATATTAGATACGAGGCTCACTCTTGAGGATGATATCAAACATTTCGCCTTTGAGTTTGAGTGATCTGTCTTCCACATTCGCACCTCCCACACCTACATCACATACCATCATCCATATATAAATTTTGCAAATAACAATAAATTTGAACAATATTAACTCCCCCCCACCCGTCTATCAGTGGATGCTCATCTGTTTTCTTTTCATGTCATTTTTTAGGGGGGAAAAAAATATGTAGCGTGTTAAAATATTATGCAGCTTTGTGCACTGCCTAATTAATAAAAGCATATAATAGTTAGTGATGCCATGTATTAACTATGTTTTTAATTTGCTATATTCCATGAGCTTCTAGTTGCATTGGTCCGTATTTCGCAAAGCTTGAATAAGAGCCAATGCTCTTCCACCAGCCTTCCGGTGGATTTAGTTAGTTTTCAACTCGTCCAATCTGTCAGTCTATACTCCAAAAAATATATATATTAAGAATTGTTCATTTATGTAAATAAAAAACATTAACTATGTGGCATATAAAATATTGTGTTCTATGAAAATTTTTGTGGTCGGGTAATCTTTTGACAGAAAAGCTTTCATTTTGCAAAAATTTCAAAAAAAAAAATTGGAGAAAAATTAGGGAGAGTTAAAATACGTACTCCTGCGCGCAAGCGGGCGCGCGCATATATATATATATATATATATATATATATATCTATTAGGGTTATAAATTTTTGAAGAGTGAAATGATAAATTATAAAAAAGAGCTGTGAAAAAAGATAAAATAAAAACAGCTTGATTTATATTGCGCAAAAAAACAATGGGAGGAAACAATATGAGCAGAAGGGAGAAAGACCTGAATTGTTCGGCCAACGTTGAGAGGAGTGGCTTCAGCGAAGATAACGTCGCCGAGATCAGCGTGCTTGATGTGATTGATGCTGACATGGATGCCCGCCACCCTCTTCCCCCCGCAAGCCAAATAAGCCCCTAAACTGGCCAGGGATTCCGCAATCAACGCGGATACGCCTCCGTGCAAAACCTTGAACGGCTGCGGTCCAGCATCAATCATTGCAATCAAATATTACCACCGAAATTGGCAATTTTACGGGTCTAATAGGTAGTAAAGGCTATTCCGTTTTTATTTCGTCGTTTCAGAATACAAAAGCTAATTCAAGTGCGTACCTGGCAACATTTCTCGGTGACCAGAAGGCGTCCGGAGACTTTCTGCGGCGAAAACACCTCGAATACGAAGCCAATCATGTGAAGGGGAATGTCCACCGACTCAGCCTGCGGTGGCGCCAGCGACTGCGAGGAAGAAGAAGAAGATGGTGGAGGTTGGTGTTTCATCTTTCTTTTTCTTCACGCTCTCCTCGTTGGTCTTTCCTTTGGAATTCACGGTTGTGTTAGTCCACGGAGTACTTACCAAAAGTCCACGGAGTAGGTTGCGAAAATCATACCTGCTTTACGACAAAATCCCAATATTTTGTCTTATATAATTCAAATCATAGGTTATTTTTGATCAATTATATAGATGTATATTTAATACGTGTACATTTATAATACTTATAAATGTCATAGAATAACTTTCAAGGCTTACAATCGGAATATATTATCTTTTCGTTGTTTATAGTAATGGGTACGAATGCTTAGAGAACATGAATAAGGAATAATTAAAAAAAAAATAGTGTAAACCCATCAATATGCAGAACAAAATTTATTACAACATTTAATTAAAATAATTAATTTATCTCATAATCGTGAAATTAAATTTGCTATCGATATTGTGTGCCTATTTTGAAAACTCCTTAGAGGATGGCCCCATCCAAGTTAAATAAATTAAAATAGCAATTGTAAAAATTGTTAGAGAAATATTTTATCCGATCGAATGTATCGCCTTTGGGTAGTTCAATACTGTTTGTAAAGAAAAATGACAGATCAATAAAATTATGTGTTGATTATCAAGAGATGAATAAGATTACAATAAAGAATAAGTACCATCTCCCAAAAATAGACGATTTGTTCGACCAATTGTAAGGAGCTCATGTCTTTTCTAATATCGATGTATGTTAAAAATACCATTAATTAAGAATTAAGCATGAGAATATACCCAAAATGGCTTTTCAAAATGAGATAAAGACATTATGAATTCTTAGTAACACATTTTGGATTGACAAATGTATAGCAGCTTTTATGGATATCATGAATTAGGTTTTTCAGCCTTATCTAGATCAACTTGTGATTGTTTTTATCGATAATATCTTAATTTATTTTGTTGCGTCTCTAGGTCCGCGGGTTGTCGCACGGATTAAGGAGCATTCGGATTTCTTAACACGTGGCAGCGTCAGGACAAGGTCCAATCTCCGTGTCTCTTAACCTGGAACCTGCACAACACAACCAATGAACAAGAGGTCAGGGGTCCGACGAGATTTCTCCCACCGCGGTCACTCCGACGCTCAAGTCGGCAAACTTTTGCAATAAACGGTGAAGTCACACTCACTCGGGGCGATGTGAATATGTGTGCTGATGATGCGTGAATGTGACTATGCTTAGAGTGAAAATGCAATGAGCAGGTATGGAAGGCCTGACTTCCGTAGTTCATCGCTATGAGTGGCTAACTTCCGCTGCCTGAGAAGGCGAGGGGGTTCGGATGTTTGAGATGAGGACTTGCGTTGGGCTCAAGGGTTCAAGGTCCTTCAGAATCCATTTTTTCGTCCCCTTGTGCTCTCCCGAATCGTTTTTGAGAGTCAGGAGATTGCTCGAGAGACTTAGAGTCCAAGTGATCGAGCGTTTTCCATTTTTTATGCGGAACCCCTCTCTAGAGGGGGAAGGGAGCTTTTATAGCCTCCCTCTCAATGGACGCTGGGCTCGAGAATACCTACTGCTAGGGTTCTTTGGCCACTGGTCGCTGCCGTTGTACGCCGGTCATCTCGGCTGTCGTTTTGTGGTGGTTGGCAGGCTTATCGGAGTTGCCGTACACGTTTAGCTTTCCCTTGAAAGGGGATTGGATGGCTGCCTGTCAGCAGTCGTCTGAGCCGCTAATGCAATCTTGACCATGCTCCTACTGGCTAGCTCGTTCCCCGCCTCTGGCAGCTCATTAATGCGCCGCAAAGCTTTTATTTTTTACGACCAGCTGGGCATTACGTAGGCTTCCTGCGCAGTGGGCTGGGCCTTCACCATTCGTGGTCCTTGACACGGGACCCAACATATTTAAAGAATTTTGAGAAGTATGAGATGCATTTGAGGATTATACTACGGACTTTAAGTAAAAGACAATTGTTCGTTAAATTAAAAAAATGCGAGTTCTAGTTAAAGGAAGTATCATTTTCGGGACATATGGTTTCTAATGGTAGTGTTTCAGTAGGCTTGAAAAATGTTAAAACTGTGGCAAATTGGGATCGACTGACCAATGTTCAACATGAAAAAGTAACGAACATTAAACGTTGACATTTAAGATAAAATGGAATAAAATTATTAAATATTAAAAATGATAAACAAATAAGAAATAAAAATAAAAAAATGTAGCAGTTCAAATGGGGGCGAAAAAAAATTCATCCATTCCCTCGATAAATGGGGGAAAATGGAGCAGCAAGGGGAGGCAGGATTAATCCCTAAAATAGGGGCAACAAAATAGTCCAAATGATGCACCCTGAGGCCGTTGCCCCGGCTCTCCGACTCGTTAGTGAAACAAAGCATCACAAAGCCTTATTAATGGCCCCCAACCCTCTGTTCTTGTTTTCGGTAGAACAAATCATTGAGCCCCCAACGACGGCATGCGGATGCTCTCACCAAATAGAGCCCAAGGCCCCAAAAGCGTCACCCCAACTCCTCCTCTCAAGTTCTAAGCTCGTCGGTTGAACAAAGCACCACAAAACCCCATTATTGGCGTCTAACCCTCTGTTCTTGATTTCAATAAAGCAGGACTCGAATCCCTCAATGATGGACCATAAAATCTCTCGTCAAACAGGGCATAAGAACCCTAAGCCTGTCGCTCAGCTCCTCCACCCTATTCTCGACGAAATAGAGGCTCAAGGCTTCTAACATGGAGCCCAGAGTTTCTAGGCCAAAATAGGGCTTAGGGTTCCCCAATCATGACGATCGGCCCCTTCCTGGGGAATTCAAGCAAAACAGAGCATGAAGATCACCCTTCAATGGCATCTACCTCCTCCATCCTCATTTCCGCCAAGACAAAGCAAGAGGCTCTCAACAATGGTGCCTAGATGCTCCTGCCAAATAGAGCGTGGAGCTCCTTCAATGGCAGCAAGAGCACTCGACAAAGCTCCCCGAAAATGGAGCATAGAGTTTCTCGGCAAATCTGGACATAAAGGGGGCAAGAGCACTCGACAAAGCTCCCCCAAAATGGAGCATAGAGCTTCTCTGCGAATCTGGATATGAAGGCATACTCCTCAAAGGACGTCCACCTGTTTTCCCTCAAATTGGTTCGAGAGAGGGCACAAAGCTCTTCGCGGAAGGCGCCCAAGGTTTCCTGAAGCCCTCGACCAGACAAGGCACCGTAGAGCTCCTCGAGAGCGTCACCTGGCTGCCCCATCTTCATATTTTCATTTCTTTATTTTTTCATTTTTTCATTTCTCCATATTTTCATTTCTTCATTTTTTTATTTCTTCATTTTTTTATTTTTTCATTTCTCCATATTTTCATTTCTTCATTTTTTTATTTCTTCATATTTTCATTTCTTCATTTTTTCATTTCTTCATTTTTTCATTTCTTCATTTCTTCATTTTTTCATTTCTTCATTTTTTCATTTTTTCATTTCTTCATTTTTTCATTTCTTCATTTTTTCAT
>JAOVVI020007834.1:0-13375 GCA_028571085.2 Nepenthes alata
CATATAAAATAAAAAGGGGTCCAATGAATCAGAGGGAATGTCAAATGGATAAAAACCCACTCAAATTACAGAATAAATCCAAATTTCCGATAAAATAAATCCAATAGAAATCCAAGGTCCAAGATCCAAAATTCAATTGTAATGTCGTACTCTAATCAAATATCTAAATCCAAAACAAATGCCCCAATCAAAAAACAGTCCACATCGGGACATATATATATATATAAGTAAAACAAAAGTGATCTGGATTAATTCCAATAGGCGAATAGCCAATTTCAAAGTCCAATCCAAGTCCAAGTTCGAGTTTGAGTCTGAGTCGAAATCCAAGACCTGATTAACTTGTGATTTGAAGTAGAATCCGATAGCCGGATGATCCAATAGCGTGCACAGAAATCGAAACAGCGCCGCGACAGATAGTCTAAGGGTCCGGATCAAAACATATAGTCGAAATAATTTGTACGAAACATACTAAGGCTCAACTGTGGGCAAAATCGGCGTATCTCAAATATAAGTCCAAAATTCAAATCCAAATCGGAGTCCAATACGAATTAATGTAAAAATACAAATCATGTATTAAATTTGAGTTCCGATTATTTAAAGACTAGTTTGAGGAAGGATTACACATAATTTCGATAACCTTAAGCAAAATCAAATGCAAATTAGACCAGCATGTTTGGCCACCCATGTACTCTGTATCGATAGGTAAGGTTGTTTACTATTGTTTTCCATCCGCAACATTAGGTACAATTCTCAAGCTTGTCAGATATATTAGGATATCCGAATATATTATAAGGTCGAATTAAATTATCCAAATGGGAAGTGCCACTACTCAAAACCTTTTCTGCCGGCGAAAAGATATTTCCAAATAACAAATATCTCATCGTCGGGAGTTGGCAAGAATATCCAAATTCAAATATAGTGACCACAATTCGGCACGTGCATGTGACTGCACGGCCTATGCAAAGTTTCATGCTCATTTTTATATAAATATACTGATATAAAAATATATACTATACAATAAATTTTTCAGGTTTTCAGAAAAATGTTGAACCCTCCAAAATCATAAAATCAGTACCAAAAATCCCCCAATCATCTAATGAACTACACATGCATGTCCAGAATAAATAAATCGAATGTATAAAAATACATGCATGTTATTAAAAATTTCAAACAGTATCTAAAATATTTTAGATGCTAAATCAGACCAAAGAGGGGGTTTATAGATACTGGCTTGAATTTCATACTTCACAGATTTGAAGAAAGGATATCCCGAAATAACCAAACGACCCCTTCTCTCTCTTGTTGGACCGCAGCCTCTTCTCTCTCCTCCCTTCCTCTCTATGCTTCGCACGCCTTCGCCTCTCTCCTCACGTTCGCCTTTGCCGGGGACAACTCCGGCACAAGCAATAGGGACAACCACAGCGACAGCACCGGATGACAGCAACGATAGCAGACGGCGACGCATGCAGCCGTTGGCGGCCCATCTCTCTCCACCGCGCCTCTTCACCCAAAATTCATCAAAATTTTAGCCGATTTCCATATAATATATATATGAAACTCAAGAGTCGACATCCACAAGGAGAAGGGAAGGATTTACTTGCCTTGATTTCACCGATTTCCTCTTGTAATGGCGGCGAACAGTTGGCGGCCGTTTTGGCTTCGGTTCAAAATTTCTTCTTCTACTCACACCGGTGGACAAAATGGAGAGTAGTATCACGGAGAAGGCTTCTCCGGCTTCCATTCCCGACAACGGCGGCGGCGGCGGCGGCTACGGCGACGACCCAAGCTGATCTCCCTCTCTTTCCTCTCTTCTCTCCTCTTTTCTTTCTTTCTCCCCGACCCCTTTCTGTTTCTTTTTCCCTTTCTTTTTTATTTTTTTGTTTATATATATATATATATATATATTATTATTATTATATTTTTTATTTTACGTATTTTTTATTCCAAAATCCAAATCGATCTTTGGGCGATAGCACAAGCGCACCTCGGGTGCCAACCCAACTGATCCAAATATCATTCCAAATTTTATAATATTAAATTAATTTTTATTATGCTCAAATTACCCAAAATTATAATTAATATTAAATTAATACGAATGAAAATCCGAGATATTATGCTAACTATGCTGACGGTTTGTATTTTTTGGTAATTAACTCTCTTGCACACTTCTTTATATGTAGATACAAGTGCAATCAAATGAGTTAATGTTTATGTGCAGTTCTTAGGTGTTATATAGTTTTTTATCGCTGAAAATTTTTGTGAGGCATTAACCATAGTCATCAAAAACTATCATCAATACTCCTCTATTTCCCATGATAGCCATCAATGTGTTGTAATCTTCCATGGATTATTAATGACAACTCAGTGTCCCATGCTTAACATTAACCAGATACATGGAGCATATTCACCCAAATAAATCGTATTGAAGAAGACTAATGGCTTCATAGTTCTTCCAACCCTTTTTTGTCTTGCCTCTCCCCCTTTCAGTGGGTTTCTTTCATACTCTCACATCTCCTTACAAGTGCACTCATTTAATCAATTGATAATTTGCATTCATTTTGTATCATCCTTTGAGAAGGAGATGGGGGAGATCACAAAGTGAAAGGAGAAATTTAGGAGGAAGGGAGATATGTAGAAATTAGGAAGAAGAGAGACAAACAGATAAGAATTTTCTAGTAGTCATTCTAGGTACTATTGTATCTAGCATTTAGTGGTTCTAGAACTATCAATGATTGGTGAACTCCAGATCCATTTGTAACTCCTTTGAAAATATTATCTAAATGGTATTTTTTTCCCATATTTCATATACTTTGTACTCCCTAAAGTTATTAGGTGCTCTTTTAATGGTTTAAGTATATGCAGAATTAAGAAAGAGTTAAAGAAAAGGAAGTGATTCAAATTAATATTTCCTTGATACTCAATGTCAAATCATCAAGATTTGTTATTGCTACGGGAGTATGTACAATTACCGCCCGAGGGGGGATATTTAGTATAGATTCTTATAATACGATTGGGGGGTTGACAAACTAATTCCATTGTAAGTAATGAGCCTCCCAATATTATATTAGGAGGATCATTACTTCAACCAGTCTTGTGTTACTCAGATGGATCTCCTAGTTGTTGAGAAGGTTGCCCAAAATCAGTATATGGTGTGGATCAACCGGAAGAGTTATGCATGAAAGTACTGGTCCTAAAGAGAAACCCTAACATTCTCTATGTTTTCTGGGTTTGAGAAAGTGTGGATTTTCAGGAGCTGAGAAAGGAACAGGCAAGAAACTAAGGAAGAGGGGGATATTGAGAGGAATCAAATATTACTCAGAAAGAAATATTCAACCAATTAATAACTGACTTCATCCGAACCCTCTGATCTCCAAACTGATGAGGCAGAAAACAAGTTGTGTTTTATCCGACTGATTGACAAATAAAGTAAGCCAAATGCTCGTGCTTCATTCTTGGACCTTGCTAATCTGCATTCTGGTGATCAAATATTCTCTTTGCTTGTTTCTAATTAATGCTTTTCTGTCATCTTTGATTCGGGTTTGTTTAGGAAATTTGCAACATTTCTTAGTTGCATCATTGAAAATATGCAGAAATGGTATTACAATTGTTTATATTATGCAGCGAAGATGTTTGTTGGAGGATTGGATGGAGAAGTTATTATCAGACATCGATATTTCAAGGAGTGTTCCTGTGGCAAATTTTTTCGAGTTAGAAGCTGCAGCCAGGTCTTGTAGGTCTCTTGCTTATGCATCTGTGATTGTGAAATCCTTTAATTTGGCATAAAAAACTTGTAATGATGCTAAGGATAACACTTATCTGAAGAAATACTAAATGGAAAAAATGAATTTAAGTTGTAAATCTCAAGGTTTGTTAGTGATTTTATTTATTTTCTTTCTCAGCATTCAGTGATTCTTCTGCAAGCGGCATGGCTTCATCTCTTCAGGTCCATCCCAGCTTAGACATGTCTGTGGTCGCTGGTACTTCATCAGTTGCATCAGATTATGGTGATGACAGTGGTTGTGAGAAATCTGAGATTGGGACACCTAGGCATGGAGGATACAGCATTTCTGAGCTTAGCTGGGAAAACTCAGCACCCGAAATTGACTTGACTGGAGCAGCAGAAGCAACCCTTAACAGGAGCAATAGTCTTCCTATGGGAGACTTTATAGGTTCCATTCAGAGGATTTCTAGGGGTAAAATGTTTGCAAGAAAGGCAAAGAAGGATAAGTTTTTTCAGGAAACTTCCAGAGCTTCCTCTTATGGTGCGGATGGACGGGATAATCTATCTGAAGAAGCGAATTGCAAGGCAACTATTCATGCCAGGAGGTTGTCAACAGAAAGTGGTGGAAATAATGAAAGTTCTGCACAAACTAGTGAAATTGCAAATCATGGGGCAGACAATATATTTGCTGATATCTTCGACTTCAATGAAAGTATTGAAGCTTGGAAGACTGTGGATGTGAACTCAAGAATACGGTCGCCTAGCCATTTGATAGTGACTCTTCCTTCAGAATTGCGCCATAAATTCAGTAGGGTCCTTGTCACCCTGCAGCGAAGGCTAGCGACAGCAAAAACAGACATGGAGGATCTTGTGGCAAGATTGAATCAAGAAATTGCTGCTCGTCAATATCTTATGACAAAGGTATGCTTTAACTTGTTCCTTGCAATTTGTTGAGGTTGCCAATTGTATGATTTGTAGTTTGAGTTGCAAAGTATTATATATCAAGGCAAATCAAGGCACTGGCAGTTGCTGGTTATCAAAGTTAGAAAGTGTTGCCTCCTGTTTTTCTTCACAATGGTTGCTGAAGTGGACCGATATGATTTAGTACCTACAAAGACAGCCAACCTAGTTTATGAAGCTCTCATTATGTTCATGGTGCGAGGAAGGATTGGACTGTTTTTGAGTCTATTATGGATGGTTTTACCTTACATGATGTATGAGGCTGTTACCATTAATCAAAACTGTGATCACTAGGTCACACGGTGACAACTTATCATTGTGCCAAGTCACCCATTTATTTGATTAATACCTACAAGAGTTTCAAAATGTAGTAAAAAACATTATATGTTCTAGTTTTCCTTTATTATGTGGCTTTTAGTCTCGAGGTATCATAGATGATAGTCATGCACCAAATTCTAGCTATGACTATCTCTATTTGCTGAAAAAAACTGTTTTTTTTTAATGAAACATTGGTAAGTTACTTGTTCTTAACTTGGAAAAAATTGGTAATGTGCTCAATACTCTTGGTGTAATGTTTATTTTCCTAGGCATGTATCAGGGTTGGGTGGCTGAGACATCATATTGCAATATGATTATTTAGATTGTACTAACCATGAATTTTATTCCATTCATTATTTTACATTTTCCAATGCAATGAATTAATGGGGATCCATTTAGGTGTTCTCAATAATGAATTTTCTTTTTAGTTTCTTATGGTTTATCTGGTAATTTTCGTATAACTCCTCTGCTTTGGATGGCCTTCTGATGCATAATGAGGATCAGAAAATATTACCTTGATAACATTAACATGAAATTAAAGATATCAAAAGAGCCTTCCAGCAATGTCACATGTGCTTAATTATATGACAAAGTTGTGAGATGTTCTTCACAGGTCAAAGATCTGGAAGTAGAGCTTGAAACTGCTAGAGAGAACAAAACAGAAAACCTGCAACAAGCCGTCTCAACTGAAAGAGAGAGATTTACTCAAATGCAGTGGGATATGGAGGAACTTCGCAAAACATGCCTGGAGATGGAATTAAGGTTAAAGGCTGAACAGGTTCAAAATATTTGAATTGATAAGTACTGCTATTATATTCTTTTTTTTTTTTTCCTAATGCATTGAATTTCTGCACAACTAATGGCAAACTATGTGACTTTCTAGGATGAAAAGGCACAGATAGGGATGGCCAAATTATCCGTGATTGAAGAGAATGAAATGCTGCTGCAGGCATTGGATGCCGCTAGAGAACAACTTGAGAAATTACAGAAAAGTCACGAACAATCGGAGCTGACATCAAAAGCAGATGTGAGGGTTCTTGTCAAAGAGGTTAAATCTCTTCGAAGGTCACAATCAGAAATGAAGCAGGAGCTTGGCCGATTAATGAAAGAAAAATTGGAAGCAGAGGTACGTCATCTCACAGAAATATGTCCTAATTTTCTATTTTTCATTTTGGGAGTAGTGGTTTAGATTAAGAGTAGCAAGATCATGGTCCAATAATCCCTTGTTCATAAAGGGAATTTCGCATCATGTCCTTTCGCAATATAGAACCTTCCTGCTTCGTGATGTTATGATTCTTGCTTATGTGCTATACTTGCAAGATGACATCAATTCTTGGCTATTCTTTTAAGCATGCACGAAAATATTAGTAATATATCTATAATAGTCATGGCTGTATTGGTACCGGCCATATTGGGATATATGTATTGACATTGGAAGCAAAATTTTTTTAAGAATTGAAACCAAGGACAAATATCGTGCGACATAACATAAAATAGCGGGTGTAATAAATATCGGTTGATATATAACAATTTCGGCCAATATTGGTATCGGGGATATTTCATTCCGTGCTTCTAAGGATTTTTATCCATTTGCATATTTTTTTTTAGATAACATTCGCCACTAGTATTCAATAATTTGTTTGGTTATCATTTGTATTTTCAGAGGACTCTGGAAAAAGAAAAGCAGAGAAGGGAGCTTTCAAGTGCCACTAATGCAAAGTTGCTGCATGAATGTGTAATCCTTTGCAATCGGCTTCAAGAATGCAGTGTCAATTTCCTTGTTGAAGAGGAAGATAAATTGATTATGGATACTTCTTCACCATCTGACGTTATAGATTTACTGACGACATCTGAGAATCGAATTGGTCTCCTTCTTGCTGAGGTAATTTTGCTATATTGATTTGGTCAGATGCTATTGATCTATTGCTCAAAACTTGATATTCTCAATGTTTCCTTGTATTGCTCATGGTTAGAGAATTTCCTGCTGCATATTTTTGTGTACATAGCTTGTGTAAATCTTGTAGATTTTTTCTGCTAAATTGGGTAATGATATTGCACCTACTTCATTGAAATGAGTGTAAGGGCAGCTTGGTGCACAAAACTTGTGCTATACATGAGGTTTAGGGATGAGTTTGATCACTTTAGGTTTATTATGTGATCTTACTATATATTATGTAACATTGTTGTTTCTACACCATAAACTCGAGGTCACCATAGTAATAACTCTATCATTGCATTAGGACTCATCAACAAATACTCATAGATGCATGACTAAGTAAACTTATTTTAAAGCATAATAGTCTTGATGATGCTGTAAAGTCGGTGTTATCTCACCAAAGATATAGAGGGCATGTTTGTGTAGTCCCAAAAATTCAATGGCCCCTAACTGATTCAAAATTTGGTGAATAAAACAGGGCGCGTCTACATTAAACTGAGCCATCCGTTATGATGAAAAATTGTGAAATATCCCTCGGTGACAGTTAGGGGGAAGCGATTTCGCCTTTGAAAGGACAATGGCTGTGTTTTCATGGGACACTTTTTAGTTCTAACAGTTTTTATTTTTTTTTTTAAAAAAAATCCCCTCACCATACACTGGAATGAAAAACTAAAAGCTATGTTTCTTTCACACTCATTTCATGTTGTATATTTTCTTGGCATGGTTGAAACTTAAGGAATTTACATTTTCAATGGAGAGAGAGGTACACTGACAAGTGATGCTTCCAAAACAATTTTACTCTCGAGTAATTAAAAGAGAGAAAAACAGAAAGATGGGTGGATGCGTAGTATTGAGCGGCAATGATGAGTTGTTGCTGAAAGGCTTGGAAAAGAGAGACTGAAAAAATTACTTCGTTTTCTGGTGTGACTTTCCAGAATCAATTAATTAGCTTTAATATAGCGTTGTGATGGAAAATAATATATGTAAAATTCATGCTTGCTCTTGCAACTCGTGAACTGAAACAATAGATCCATTCCTGTTACCGGAATGCAAAATATTCCCCTCCTCATCTCCTAACCTGTGTTCATGAACACTAAATTTTTACAGGCACAGCTTCTTGCTCAAGATGTTGAGAACTCTTTTGTTAGAGCAGATGCAAGTCACAGCATTGACAGAGGTATCACTAGGACGACAGATGATGAGCTAAGGAAGATGCTCACGGATATCTTCATTGACAATGCCAGGCTAAGGCAGCAAATCAATTCTGTCCTTCGTTATGCCCTTAATAATTCCGGCCATGACAAGTCTGAAAGGGATGATGAAGAGCTGGATGCCCCCCTGAAAAAAACCGTTCTGAGTAAGTTTCTGTAAAGATAAATACGAGGATAAACCTGTGGAGATGGTTTTCACGGGATCACTCTGTGAAGCATGTGCTGAAGAAATTACCGTTGAATTTTGATTTTACAGGTTGAATCACTGCTTATGAGCATAATGTTATAAATTTAGAAATCTATTTCCTTCTTTTATCGTTTCCTTACAACAGTCTCGTCGATCCACTGTTTCAGCAAGGGGATGAGGACAGCACAATCAAGCCATACTACACAAAAGGTCATGTGTTGGAAAAATGACGTCAGACCACTTCAAGCATATGCATAGCAGCGAACGAAGAAGAAGGAAAAAGAAGAAAATACTAAGATTTACGTAGAAAATTCTTCACAAATCAAAGAAAAAAATTACGGGACGATTAATCCATAAATAAATTTTTACTATATAAGTTTTACGGTTATATAAACCCTAGGAGAAGAGAATAGAGAGTAAGAGCACAATTCACTTACAGTGTTTTCTCTTCACACTCTCGTACAAACAGAAAACTCACGCCCATATTGTTTTTTATTTACCGTTTACAGTATGCATATATATTGTTTTAATTTGCTCCTGACAAAATATGTCATTGCCAACAATATAAAGATACTCTGCAATTTATCTTACTTTGCAGAGATAGTACGTATATTATCCAGAAATCACGCATGTCAGATAATCTTCTGAGTTGACACTCATTGGCCCTACTGGATTCTTTGGTAGATGGTCAACATTCCATTGATTGTCTTTTTTTCTTGGCCGGTCAATGCCCCTGTTGACCGGATAGTCGTCCTTCTGAAGTCCTCGTGCAATATTGTGTAAGTTTGCGAATGCTCAGTACACAAGTCTACGAACCTTCAACACACGAAGTTGACTGGAATTCCTTGTGCCAATAATGCGCAGAGTCCGCGAACATTCAAAATACAAATACGCGGACCAAGAGCACTTTCACACGGAAGTGACCCCAACAAACTTCCCCTCATGACCGTGGGGAAGCCATATTTGACAAACCAGCCAAACTGTAACAAACTTCAAGCTTTGCTTTTGGCAGATTTTTGATCATCATATTTGACTCATTCTCTTCCGTTCGGACTTTTTCAAGTGACAACAGTTCAGCATTAATAATATCTCTCACCTAATGGTATTGAATATCAATATGTTTCAATCTCGAGTGGAATGAGAAGTTTCTATAGAGATGTATAGTACTTTGGCTATTATAAAGAACCACGCACTTTTTTTATTTGAAGCCTAGTTTTTGTATGAACTTTTTATCTAGAGTACTTCTTTGTTGGCCTCAGTTACAACAATGAATTCTATCACAGCTGTTGAGAGGGCAACGCACTTTTGCAGCTTTGACTGTCAGGAGACTGCTCATCCAGTAAATGTTATCAAGTATCTCGATGTAAACTTTCTATAGTCAACATCACCTGCCATGTCGACATTCGTGTATCTGACCAAGTGAGCCTTATCATCTTCAAAGTATAGACACAACTTAGAAGTCCCTCAAAAATATCTCATTATCCATTTCACCGCAGACCAGTATTCCCTTCCTGTCTTTGACAAAAAATGACTAACAGTGCCAATAATATGTGCAATGTCCGGCCTTATGCATATTACAGCAAACATCAAGCTGCCTACAGCCGAGAAATAGGGTATGCTCATCATGCTGGCCTTCTTAGTATCCGAAGTCGGACACTGTGCACTACTCAGCTTGAAGTGACTTGCCAACAGTGTGCTTATTGGTTTGGATTTGTCCATATTAAAGCGTTGAAGTACTTTCTCAATATAACTCTCTTGAGAAAGCCATAATTTTCTTGCCTCTTGGTCGCGAATGATTACGATCCCTAGAATCTATTTTGCTGGCCCATGGTCCTTCATTGCAAATGACTATCCGTGCTTCTTCTTCAGTTTTTTTATTCAAACGATGTTTTCCCCAACTACCAGCATGTCGTCCACATAGAGGAGGAGAATGATAAACTCGTCCTTAGAGAATTTCTGTACAAAGACATAGTCTTTCTGTATTCTTGACCGACCATGACAGGATCAAACTTTTTGTATCACTGTCTTGGAGCTTATTTTAGTCCACACAGGTTTTTTCTTAAATGACATACCAGGTGTTCCTTCACCTTAACCCAAAAACCCTTTGGCTGCTCAATGTAGATTTCTTCTTCAATATTACCATGAAGAAATACCGTCCAAACATATAATTGCTCTACCTTCAAGTTCAGAGTAACAGCCAGACCGAGCACCGTCTTTATCGAGGATATTTTTATAATTGGGGTAAATATTTCATTGAAATCAACCCATTTTCGTTGATGAAATCCTTTTACCATCGGCCTTGCCTTGTATCTTGGTTTTGAGGTACTCTCATCCATCTTTAATCGGAATGTCCATTTGTTCTTCAGTGCTTGCTTCCCATTTGGTAATTTTGCCAGCTCAAATGTATGATTCTCATGTAGAGAACCGATCACCTCCTGCATGGCTTCCATCCATTCATCATTATGCTTATGCTTTACTGCCTCTTCAAAGTCCTTGGGCTCACCTCCGTTAGTAAGCAGGACGTACTCACTGGATGTCGGACGTACAGACCGTCATCTGTCTCTTGCTGATCGTCGGATAATACCTCCTCGGTCGGATGAGGAGAAACTTCATCCCTGTCTTCATCAGGCACAGTGACTGTCTTATTATTGCCCTCAGCTACTCTTGGGCCATTGTCCTCGTACTGAAAAGGTTCTGAACGGACAAGTTCAATGCTTATCTTGTCCATTCGGCCAGTGTCAGATAACATCTTCTCTTTTCCAATATTTTTAATGGTCTCCTCTTTAATAAAAATCACATCCTGTGATTGGACAAGCTTCTTATCTGCTGGGTCATAAAATGTGAATTCCAGATCATCTTCCCCATAGCCCAGAAAGATGTATTGTTTCATCTTTGCTTGTAACTTGGTCCTTTCATCCTTGGAAATGTGCACAAAAGTCTTGCACCCAAATATTCTAAGATGGTCGTAGGATGGCTCCTTTTCAGACCATATCTTCTTAGTAACTTCATCATTCAAAGATTTACTGTGCGACCTATTGATAACATAAGTCGCCGTCCTTAGGGCTTCATCTCAAAATAATCCTGGAAGCTTTATTTCTGAAAGCATACTCTTGAGCCTTTCTAACAGTGTGCGGTTTCTTTGCTCGACCACTCCATTCAATTGTAGCATCTTTGGTAGCGTCTTCTGGTGCCTAATGCCATGAGACAGGTAGTAGGCATCAAACACCCCGATTTATTATCCACCATTATCACTCTGGATACACTTTAGCTTTCTTCCAATTTTACATTCTATCAGTGTATGAAATTGCTCAAATATTCCATGAACGTGATCCTTAAACTTAAATGAGTAAACTCATAATTTCCTCGAGTAATCATCTATGAACGAATCAAAGTACTGTATTCCTCCAAATGATTTCTCCTAAACGGTCAACATACATCGGTATGTACCAAATCAAGCACCTCGGTCTTTTTGGAAGGAGAGTCTTCTAGGAAAAAGACTCTCTTTTACTTCCCTACCATACAGTGATGACACGTCTACAACTCAACTTTCTTTATGTTCGGTATAAGGTCATTCTTGGCCAGATGTCATAATCATTTTTTGCTCATGTGGCCCAACCGACAGTGCCACAATTTTGATGTTTCCACGCTGCTAGCAGTGTTTACTTTACCTGTCTCAGTAGAGGCTTGCAACACATAAATGCCTGACATCTTTTTACCTTGGGCAACTATCAGAGACCCTCTGGTTAGTTTATACCCCCATCACAGAAGACATTGTAAAAGTCAGCATCATCAAGCCTTCCTGTTGAGATTATATTTATCCGTATGTCAGGAACATGTCGGACGTCCCTAAAAATTAGTCAGGTACCATTATTAGTGACGAGAGATACGTTACCACAGCCAACGGCTCTAGATGTCTCCATGTTCATTATCTTCAATACTCCAAAGTCACCTGGAGTGTAAGATATAAAGAGGCCTTTTCGAGAAGTGACGTGGATGGATGCTCCAGTATCCACCACCAAATCGGTTGCCTTCTCAGCCAGATTTACAATGTCATCCGCTTCACAAGTTAACAGAAGATTGCCTCATGTGATCACTGAGATCGAGGACTTTTCTTCACCTCATCCATTTTCTCATTTATCATTTTCAGCGTTCTCACGCTTCTATTTGTAATAATATTTTTTAATGTGGCATTTCTTGCCATAATGATTGCACTCAAAGTTTTGAAACATTGAGCGAGACTTACTCCGGTCATTTTCTTCAAATTTTAGACCACGACCTTTACTCATTCCCCGTGATTCTGTCATGAGTACCTCGGAGTGAGCCGAGGTGGAGGTCCCTTACGACTGCCTAGACTCATTCATGAGTAGGGAAGCAATCATCTCGTCCAACTAAGCGTGTCCTTCCCAAATAGTAATATTGTGACGATGTGATCATATGAGGCTGGCAAGGAAGCGAGCAACACCAACACCTTGTCTTTTTCTTTAATCTTCTCATCAAGCGCTGACATCTGCGTTAAAATTCGGTTGAATTCATCTAGATACTTCTCAAAATCTTTCCCTTAAGACAGGAGCATTCCATAAAATTGCTTCTTCATGTGCAGCCTTATAGTCAAGACTTGGATTTATTATATGCTTTCAAGCTTTTTTCAGACCTCCGTCGGATCTGATAAGTCGAGGACTTCCTAAAGAGTGTCATCTGCTAGGTATAATTTGATAGTGCAGTTGACAAGATCCCTTTTATCTTGCCATTTTTCCTCGGTCAAGTTCTCCAGCTTCTCATTCTTTTTTCTCAACGTTTTCATTGTTCTTTCTCTGGTCAAGATGTTCCTCACCCTTTTTTGCCAAAGGATAAAATTAAATTGTCCGTTAAATTGCTCCATACTAAACGGTAGATTCTTTAATGACGACGATGTCATTTAATCAAAAGTTCTCAAACCGTGCTATCTGATTCTACTTGTTTGGAAAATGACGTCAGACCACTTCAAGCACACACACAGTAACAAACAAAGAAAAATGAAGAAAAGGAAAACACCAAGATTTACG
>JAOVVI020007835.1:0-14597 GCA_028571085.2 Nepenthes alata
CTTGACAAAAGAGAACTCCGGCTTTTTACTCCGACTTTTTACTCCGGCTTTTGATAACAACTCATGATACAAGAACTCCGGCCTTTAACAAGAGAACTTCGGCTTTTGAACTCCGGATTTTAGAGCTTCGTATTTTGAAAGAAAATGAACTCCGGATTTTGAAGCTTCGGATTTTGAAAGAAAAATAACTCCGGATTTGAGAGATTCGAATTTTGAAAGAAAATAAACTCCGGAATAATCATCTATTGTCCTTGCTCGGATGTAATGGTGGAAGAAGGTTCTAGGACAACAAGTGGGTTAGTGGATGCAGTGCCAATATTGAATTGAATAGTAGTGTGAAAAGTGGGAGCCAATGGGTTTTGAGGTCACACATGACACTCTTTTTATAAGATGCCCTTCCTCCTCGCAATAATTATAGTATTTCTTGCTCTAATGTTTTGCAATGTTCATGACCTCCTTGCAACTGTCACACCATGGCAGTGATTTGAATCATCCTTTTCCTTGAGCAATGTAGGCCACATTAACCATCTCGGTATTACCATCATTTTAAGCAATACTATGATGAGCCATGTTCTTCATGTAAGAGTTCTCCCAAGCAAACTTCCAAGTATGAAACCAATTGTAGATTCATTAACCCAGCATAAGCACTTTCTAACTCGAGTTTTAGCTTCATCATAAATTACTCGTTGTCTACCATAATTGACGTGTTACAAAGCCGCTAATGTCTCTTTTTGGAACCTTAGGTCTCACCAACCTTGAATAATTACTTTATAAATTATTGATGCCTAAATAAAATTGTTCAATGGATAGATTACCTTGATAATAGTTTTCATGTATCACTTCAATTAAAACTTTTGGGCTCAATTTTCTTGATAATAATTCGCCAAAGATATTCTTTCTTGTCCTTGGAGAATGAACTGAGATTGTTGATCATATGTGGTTCAATAAAACTTAGTAGCTAGGGAGCAAAATGATCATCTTTGATGTCCCTTGATCGAAGTATTTTGGCATTGATAGGAGCTTTAGTTTATCCATCCGCATGTCCCCATAAATCCTTACCCTGAGCAAACATCTTAGTTAAAATTCCTTGGTAAAATAATTTTTCCATTAAACCGAATAATGAAATTCTCACTTGACATGATGATGGTCTTCTATGTTTTGAGGCTCCACACACCACTGAAGTACTCCAAAAATAGCATAAAGGCTGAAATAAATTGCCCCAGTGATGGCCACATGCAGTTAAGGGCAGAGGAAACTGGAGACAGAGAGTGATTGGTAGAGGAGGTAGAGTTCTCTATTTCCTAAAATTCAGGGAAAACTTGCCCTGCTCACCTGAGAGAAGATAAGCACAATAACTCTAAGAACACGAATCAATCAAAGATGAAGTAATCTTACCAAATTGCACCCAAGACAACTGAGTCAAAGCAATGAATGTCTGAGATCTACAGATTGGAATCGGGAAGAACCGAATCTAAAATTAAATCCTATAGAAAGACCAAACTTCCAATATAGATAATTGAGAACCAAATTTTGATTTTATGGCTCTGATACCATGTTAATTTTTGTTTGCATGCCTCTCAATGGAGGTTTTATTTCTTATTAAAATACGTAAAGCTTTCCTAATTACATTCTAGAATCAAACAATTACATCCTATAATAATGGTAATAATCAGAGAATGTCTCTACCTATGGTAACCATACAACAAATTGAATAATCTTCTAACTTAAGAAAGTATATGGGAAATTATATGCAATTAATGATCTATATGCTTTCTAACAATGGGAGGAAATACAAAATGTACGACAGATTAAAACTTAAATCAGATAGTCAATAAAAGAGATTGTACAAAACATAAAAATGAAATTAAGATTCAAATGTGTAGGAATGCTTTCTTATTCAAAAAAATAATGATAATTCTTACACCCAAGTCTGCCCTAACCCCATCCTGTTCCTTCACTTTTGTCGGAAAGAGTGGAGATTCCTCGAAGATTTGAAAGGCTTGCTCTTACAGAGGTAAAATCTTCATGTGACTAGACTATAACCTTTCTAACAATATCTGACTTAATCTTGCTAACAGATCCTCGGACCTGAGCCTTAGTATCATTTTACATTTCATCTCATCTATTTATAGGATAGGCCAATGAAATTGCTTTTTAGATATATGGCAGTCAATTGCAAATTCAACACCCAAAAAATAAATTTACTGCTTAAAAATATTAATTTGGTTTGGGTTTTGTCAAACATGGCCTTATTTTCTGGTGTCTTGCAGTCGGCCAAGGTGGAGGCTGGGAAATAAAGAACTCTCTCAATTGTGGAAATGGGCAGATCAGAATCCGGTGAGAGTATATTTTTTTTGTGAATATTTTTAGAACAATTAATATGACCTCTAATGTTTAATCTTGGAATTATGCTCTTAACCATAAATCTTTTTTCAGAATGCACTTACTGATCCTAAGCGCGTGCAAACTCCTGCTATAACAGAGTACTGGAAGCTGTTGGCTGAAGATGTGAGCCTTCCAGAAACTTCTAAATCCAAACCTGTATATCAGAGTTGTCTACAAGTTTTCTTTTATGCACTGTTTCTGTGATTAAATTTCTGTTGTTTTTGAATGTCTAATAAGTTGAACTTGTATAACAGATGGACGATAGTGCTGGTATTGAAGCTGAATATCATCACAAAAATAACAAGGTCAGTTCCATTTTTTATATACCGATCTTAGGGCTTCAGCATTCGTAGTGTTTTGGCATTTGAGAATTGAAAATTCTGAATTATGGTAACCTTTGGCCTAGCCTTCTCCCTTGCCCTTGATTCAGGATGGCCTCTCTTTTTAAAATCTCTTTCTCAGGCTGTGGTAGCCTTGCTTCTTGGCTATGCACGTCATGTTATGTGGCTAATACAGCGTCAACGTTTCTCTTAGTTATTATTGAACCTTGGCAGAATCTGGATTGGCCATTGCTGAATTCTTTTCTCATATTTGGTTGACATATTGTTACCCTTGCCTGAAGTCGATGCCCTTATAACCAACTGAAGACTCATCTAATGGAAGAAGTTGTATGCTTTCTTTCCTTTTTCTACTTGGTATATAAGCTTGATCACAATTTGATTTCCTTGAAGTGGTGGCACTTGAAAAATAGTCACCAGTTGGTGACATGAGACAGATACATGAACCCTGATAATTTTCCCTAATTTGAGATTCTGTTGTCATTAGAAATCTATTTTTGTTGCACCTTTTGGCATTTGTTTCCACACGGTTTTTAAACCAATATTGTATAAGAAAATGCTCATCTTCTTTGTTCGGAAGCCTCTTGCACTGGGCCTCCATTTACTATCTTGTGCATGCATTTTTTAGATAATTTGTATGATAGACATGAGAGCTCAAACACAGTACTTTTAGTAATAAGCAACAACAAATGACTAAACAAAGTCTATTAAACCTTGTTCCAATTTGATAGAAGCATCTTCATAGTTCGGAGAACTATAGTTTGAAATCGATGAAAGCGTCTTCTTAAGTTCTATCATTTCCTAAAAATACTAAAATACAACTTACAAATTTGCATTTTGAAAGGATGACACATCTTAGTCTAAGGCTGGGATTGGCCATGTTTGGCATTTAAAAATGACCTTATCACACTTCTTGAACCCAATTTGGGTATCCCAAACTACCACCTGTCCCCCACTGCCTACCACTTGGTATCACAACCATCCACTATGCTAAAATCCAAATTGAGTTATGTAAATTTGTACATAATTTTTCTTACATCTTTGAAATTTTTTTAGAACTTTAGATAAATTTAATTTTAATTTTAGTATTGTATACAAATTAGTTATCCCATTATAAAAGTTGAGAGTTCTAATATATACTAGTGCCAAATACCAAAAGGCCCAAAACTTTCCATATGGGGAGATATATTTAAGAAATTTTCTTCTATATCTAATTATTGCCTGTTACTATTGATTGCTTGCTCGTATTTTAACACTTTTAAATAGCAATTTACTTGTATTTGATATTCTTAGCACTGATTATATTCTCGTGATTGCGTTCCAAAACAACCCTCACAATTAGTGTGTATGATGGCTGACTTGGCTAGCATCTAGCTCCCAATTGGAATGGGCATGCCACACTATTTGTGGCTATATAAAAATTGGATGATGATAACTAGTATCGGAGCTTGACTTGTGAGAAGAACATTAAGAAAGGACTCAATTTTGGTAAAAGCTCATATAGTAGGATAGTGATGGCCAAAGCGGAACCATTGCCGGCTACTCAAACAACTACTGTCCATCCGACCATGGTGATTCGTTTTTAAGCTTTTGAGAGAAGGGTGATTGCTAAAAGCCCAGGACAAATCTTTATATAGAACTAAAAGGTGGGAAATAACCTCATGAGTAAACAATGGTCCTCTTCAGAGGTGGTCAAGTACCTAACTTAGGATGTCCATGACTCAATGAGAGTGTTGCAAGAAAAGAATGCCATCCTCATTGGTTTGGTGAGCCTTTTGGTGTGTGCTACTGCAACTGATGGTAGTATCTTCGATAGTAACAAAGTCAAGCCTACAGAATCTCACAAATATTTTAGCACACGAGATTCTAAGAAACTTGACAACTTCATCTTCGTTGTACTATAGAGCTACAAATGGATTTGGATGCGGCCAAATTTTCCATGGCGACAATGTACTTGATTGGTGATGCCAAATTGTATCGGTGTACCAAATATGAGGAAATTGCCCAGAAGAGATTGGATATCGACTCATGGGAAGGAGTTAAGAGAGAACTAATGGAACGGTTCAATCTGGAAAATGTTGAATTCATGGCACGAAGAAAGTTAAAACTGATTAAGCACATGCGAACAATCAAAGACTAACTAAGCATGCATATTAAATATCAAAGGCATGTTTAACAAGGTTGATCTATTTTATTTTGTTGATAATTTGCAGTAGTGGGCTCAAATGGAGTTATTTAGACAGTGGGTGCAAGATTTAACTTTCACCAAAAATGCAGTAGAAACTTGTTGACTACACCATAGAGAGGAACAAGCGCAAGTAAGGAAACGATGGTAATCCTTTGAAGAAGCCAAGACAGAATACATCCCTTGTCCATAAATCAGAAAGAAAAGCCAAGAGTAGGGGGAGTAACTTTCAAAAAATTCATTATAAATAGAATTCTAGGGGAACCATCAGTACATTGACAAGTAAGAAGGCATCTTAGGGTGGGTGTTTCCTATATGTCAGGTATTATAAAATGGCACAATGTCCACTCAAAGGAACTTTAAGTGCAATACAAGGAAGAAGCTATCAACTAGATTTTAGAAATAACAAGAATGATGGGGACCAAGCTCGTATGGGCGTGGTCCACCTCTTGTATCCCTGTGGGAAGCATGGTCAAGGATTCACCAAGTCCACAGACCTAATATATGTTGAAATCCAAGTAAATGATAAGAGTGTCTTTGCCATGGTTGACACTAGCACTACTCACAACTTTATATTTGGGACTGAAATGAATTGACTAGGTCTCTAGCTATAGTGAGATGACGGTGGTATGAAGGTCATGAATTCAAAGGCAAAGCCCAGCTTTGCTGTTGCAAAGTCTGTGCTAGTACGGCTTAGAGGATGGAATGGGAAGTTGAACTTCATGACAACCTCTATTGATAAGTATGGCCTGATTTTAAGGATAGACTTCTTTAAGGCGAATAAATTAGTGCCTATATCCACTTAAACTCAGTACTTCTTATGGATGAAAGTCTGTGTTTGATGAATGCCTCCAAAAAGCTAAAAGAATTTGAGAGAAAGGGTAAGGATAAGGTGTTGTCTACCCTCTAGCTTCAAAAGGCTCTAAAGAAAGGCAAGCCTACCTTCCTTACGATATTATCAATGGAGAAAGACATTAAGGTTAGGTTACTACCACTTGAAGTCAACCTGCTCTTAGAGGAGTTCGAGGAGTTGATGCTAGTGGAGTTACCTAAGGTTCTTCTAGCAAGAGAGTCATGGATTATTAGATTGAACTGACCCCAAGGGCAAGATTACCTGCTTGAGAAGTATATAGGATGGCACCTCTGAAGCTGGCGAAGCTCCAAAAAGAATTGAATGGGTTGATCGGTTTAAGTTTCATTCACTCTTTGAAAGTACCTTATAGAGTCTCTGTTCTATTTCAGAAGCAAGATAGAGTTTATGTCTTTGTGTGGACTGCAAGTCTTTAAATAAGGTGACTGTGAAGAACCACTATCCAATTTCTTTAATTGTTGACTTGTTTGATCAGTTAAATAATGCAAAATACTTAACAAAGCATGACCTGAGGTCATGTTATTGCCAAGTCAAAATCACGGAGGAAGACGAGCTAAACAATTGCATAGGTTACGAGATATAGATCTTTTGAGTGGCTTGTGATGTCCTTGGATTGACTAATGCTCTTGCAAAATTTTTTATGTTATTCAATTGAATATTTCATGACTATCTGGATAAATTTGTGGTGGTTTACTTGAATAACATCGTGATATATAGTTTAAGCATGTAAGAACGCCAGAAGCATCTATGACTATTGTTTGAGAAGTTGAAGGAAAATCATTGCTACATGAAGCGTGAGAAGTGCTCTTTTGCTTAGGAGGAGATCAATTTTTTGGGACACTTTGTGGGATGAGATTATATCACGGTGGATCCAAAGAGGCACAAGTTATCATAGATTGGCAAGCTATGACAAGTGTGTGAGCTGCGCTCATTGCTTGGCATTGCTAGCTACCATTAAATCCTAATAAAAGGATATTCAAATAGAAACTGTTGACAAATTTGTTCAAAAAAAATAGGAATTAGGATTGATCGAAGGCATGTCAAAAAGCCTTCAGGAAGCTAAAATGTGCGGCAATGAAAGAGCTGATGTTAACCCTCCGTAATGTTATCAAGCACTTTGAAATGCAGGCAGATGTGTTGGATTTTGGCCTCGGATGGGTATTAGTGCAAGGCATCCTTCTGATAGCCTACAAGAGTAGATAACTGAATAAGGCCAAACAATGTTATGCAGCCTGGGAGAAAAAGTTGGTAGCAATCCTGCACTGTTTGAGGACATGGGGACATTACTTGGTTGGCTCCAAATTTGTGGTGGAAACTGACAAAACTGCTTCCAGTGACATCCTCACGTAACCAAATTTGAATTCAAAGCAAACTCGGTGGTAGGAGATTTTAGTGGAATTGGAATTAGAGTTAGAATATATAAATCTAGAAGCTACAACCAGGTTGTAGATACCCTTAGTCAAAGACCAAACCTCACTACCTTGTCTTGAGTAGCCAACCTATCGGCAAGCAGTATTGCCAAAACCATCAGAGAACAAATAAAGTTTAGAGGACCCCGTTGACATAACTCTACATCAACTAATTCAAGGTGGCAAGACACGGAGATTTTGTGTTAATAATGGATTAATCTTGATGAAAGGGCACCAAATTTTCATATCTAAGGCTTGTCACCTGAGGTGATAGTGTACCCTAAGCCTACTACAAAATGGCTATTATTGGCCCAACATAAAGGACAATGAGCTATATGATGACCTGCCTCACTTGTCAATAAAACAAAATTGAACGTTAGAACCTGACGGGGTTGCTAGAACCTCTTACCATACCTAGTAGACACTAGAAAAATATTTCCCTTGAATTTATCACTAGGCTGCCAAAGGTTTGTGAGCATTTGTACATTTTAGTGGTCATTGACTACTTCCCAAAGTAAGTCACTTTTGCTCTGACATTAAGAGATTTTTCATGGCAGAATGTGTTTTATTCAAGTACACCGTCAAGTATTTGGGAGTGCCCCAAAGCATTTGGAGTGATAGAAGCAGCTGCTTCATTGAAGCATTTTGGTTGGAACTTTTTAAATTATTCAGTTCGGGATTGAATATCTCATCAAACTACTATCATCAAACTAAAAGTCAAACAAAGAGATTTAATTGTCTACTAGAAAAGTGCCTGCGCCATTTTGTGAGTGTTAATCAGAAGGATCGAGTGAAAATCCTCAATGTTGCTCAATTTTGTTTCAACACCAATTGCACTTCTTCAAATAAGAGTCTTTTCAAGATTGTAATAGGTCAACAGTGGCCTTCTTCACACTGTAGCTGAGCCCTACAAAGGGGAGTGCCCTCATGCTTCCAATTTTGTCCAGCAGTGGAAGCTAAATACAGAGATTGTCAAAACTTACTCGGAGAAAGCGTCTCATCGAATAAATGTGGGTAGATTAGAGGAGGCAACTTATGCTATTCAATGTGGGAGATCTTATATTTATGAAGTTTCTCCAAGAGTAGATGTGACCTTGATGGGTATCGGTACCACTACCACTCTTGGAGGGTATCACAGGGAAGGTGTCACCTCCACTACTTTGAATATCATTCACACCTTTGGGTATTGCCAGCTCCACCCCTGGAAAGTATCACTACATCCATCGGCAATCAGTACACCACCACCCTGCACTGCTCACCTTCCCCCTCCCCCAGCTTACTGCAGCACTTCTGACTTCACCACCTAACCACCAGACCATGTGGCCACACGAGGCTATAAGTGGGCAATGCATCCATACTCTTGCAAGTGAAGAGAGAGGAGGGTGAGAGGTGGACAGGGATAAGAGAAAGGGGAAGAGGGACTGGAGGGGGAACCAGTGTCGCCTCCTGCATTGGAGGGAGAGATGAGTGAGAGGAAGTGGAGGGGATGGTAAATGGTCAAACAACCCATTTCTCTTTGTTCTTTTCAGTCTCTTATTACATGCCAAATCTTTCATTGGGCCATTTATGGTTTGTATATGGTTGGTTGAGCTGTTAACGTTTCTATCTAATTTGATAGTAGAAAGTGAATATGCCATTATCTGTGTCCCTGAGAAGCTACAAACTACTACAAAATAGAAAAATATAGATATGAAAAACAAAAATGGGGGAAAAAGAAACACTACTGCATCAAGCATTCCACAAACTAAATCAACTTGAGATGAAAAGTAGGATTACGATCCTTAGTTCACATGAATAACCCATGGATCACCTAGTTTAACATCTCTATCAGAAGCAATCTAATCACAAAAACTAGATTACAAATATGCTATTTTCTGTTTTATGGGACAAGCCTCAGCATGAAATTCATCTGAAATACATCCAAACATGTGCCTTGAGCTTTGACCTACAACCATGTGCCCTGAGCCCCGCCCACGTTCTGAATGTTCTTATGACAAGGGTAAGTTGGTTAAATTGAAGAGCCAAATTAAAAACAACTGTGATGGGGCAAGTTGTTACAGATAGAACCTGGCATCTTCAAAGAAGAAAGCTCAATTTGTGTGTTTTTCTGGTGACGGTCTGTTGAACCGTCGGTTGTTAATGGTCATCAAGATTCATCAGTGTGGTGATCCATGTAGTTATTTTCCAATATGAAAATATTTCTGGATGCTTGTCAAGTGGCGATTGGCCAATTTCCTTTATTAATTGATGTTTGATCATTTGCTTCCATCCTGATTGTTGTGCTTTCATTGCCTTCTGTTGTAGGTCTACTGCTGGAAGGGTCTCCGATTTTCTGCTCGACAGGATTTGGAGGGCTTTTCAAGAGTATGATATAAATGATAGATTAGATTGATACAAATAAAGAAAACGTGTTGCCTATTTTTGTGCATTTTGGGAAAACATTTTGCTGAATAGAAGTTCGGCCCCCTCTCTGTCTCTCTCTTGCAGTTTACTGAATTTGGTATTGAAGGAGTGGTGCCCCTAGAACTTTTGCGACCCGAAGTGAGATCTAAATATCAAGGTAAACCAAGTGATAGGTCAAAACGCGCCAAGAAGGATGAAATGAAGGTTGCCGTGCATCCAGCAGAAGATAATCAGGTACCTTGATGCACTGCTTCAGAATGCTCTATTTTGCACTCACTTATTCCATGATTCCTCAAAAAAATCAAGACACGCATTATATGTTACAATTCTGTCTCCGGGATCATCTTCATTATTTTTTCTTATGTTATTTCATTGCTTATATCAGTATGGGTGATGGACAAGTGGTAAGTGCAGGAAATTTTGTTCTTAGAGGTTTTCTACCATGCGTTGATTTATTTTCTTCTATTTTTCTTGTTATTGTTGCTTTGATATTCTATCTGAAAGACTGCAACACCTGCAAGCGAGAATGGAGGTAGACCTGACCTTGAAGCCACGCCAGTACAAATGGACACGGAAGCCACAACAGCTACCGGCAGCAATTCTCAAGGACGTTCTCCAACACCTGACGAACATCAAAAGCAAAGCTCTGAGACAGATGGTCAAGAACCAGGCCAACTGGAAGCGGATGCGGAGGCAGGGATGGTTGATGGGGAGACTGATGCCGAGGTTGATCTAGAATCAGTAGGCTGAAGTTCTGATAGCTGTGTCAAATGGATCCTAAAAAAGCAACAGGGCACGTCAGATGTGCTGAAACATACCGTTGACAGCTCCGCTTTCTTTGTCCAAAGATGTCATTGCAGGGCTGATCTAACTTGAAGTACCGCAACCTACAGCGCGCATCAGCATCATTTTAGTGGAGTTATCATAGTGTATGGATTTACTTCTTGTAACCTTTGGTGTCTCATTTCATGTTTATAAAGTCCGTATTTATGTTGTCTTGTTTCATTGGGGTGTTCACTGTATTGATGGCTGTTCACTACTATATAGAAGGCATGGGGAAGCCATCTTTAGGCACTAGAAGCTTTAAACTGCCCCCTTGTAGAACACACTAGTGTACCAATTGACAATAAAAAATTTAATTATTGAATTTCCTTTATTAATATTTCAACTTCTGATAGTTAGCAGAAAATATTACTAAAATGGAGAATTTTTACCACTGGAGATATCTTGATGGTCATTTTCCATATTGAAGGTGGGTAAAAGTATATGTGCTAATCTTCAGGCATTTTCAGTCTCTTTCTGTTTGGATGAAAGGGAAATGAATACGGTGAGAATAGAATGGTTATCTCAACAAATTTCTAAAAAAGTCAGGGCAAGCCCTAAGAAAGCAAATGATGATTAGTAAGGACAACAATAGCAGTTGTGTAATTGGGTTGTGGTCAAAATGGTTAACATGGTGTCTGTAAGACTGCACAGAATAAAGTTTTGAACCATCCAAAGAAGACTTCCAGCAGCAAAAAGTGGAGGATAGGAGTAAGAAATGATACTATTAGTTTTAGCAACGATAATATGACTCATGTAATAACTCCCCATTTCAATCCTCTTGTTGCATACGTCCTCGTTTTGGATTGTACCCATAACTATTAACTAAAACAAGTCTTCGTTGATAATAAACGTTCAAAAAATTTACTATATCTTGTTGCCTAATATAAGCTCATATTGAAAAAAGAACAAGTAAAATTAATCGAGGAATACCTATACGGATTGGACAATGAATCTATTATGATCTAGGAAACCATTCAATTGGATATCACACTAGGAATGTATCTAGAGACAGCGTCTCGAATGCCAACGTTCCCAGTAGTCTTACCTTTGGTCTACAGTGCCATATTGGGAAGACCTTGGCTAGTTGCATTCGGAGTAGTGACATTGGTTTAACATTTAAAAATGAAATTCATGATAGCATGTGGCGTCGGAGAGGTCCTAGTCGACCAGGTTACCTACCCAATGTACTATTTATCCCAAGTCAATCAAATGATTCCGAATCAACTGATTGAAGACTTCGACATCGGAGATGAAGCAACACTATAGTAAGGACAGTCTGGTGAGTCAATTGAACAAATCCCGCTGGATCTAAGCGAGCATGAGAAATACATATAGACTGGAGGCTCTTTGTCACATCACCTACGTGAATAGCTAATGACTTTTCTTCGGTAAAATTCTAATGTGTTTACACGAATACCTTTTTTTTAGTAAGCTTTTACACGAATACCGGTTGGCATGCCCGAAATTTTGACCAAGGTGATGCTCTATAGGTTTGGCCTTAACCTTGGGTATAAACTGGTTAGATAGAAGTAGATAAATCACTCCATCGAGAAGCTAATTACCATGAGAGGAGTTAGGAAGCTACTCGACGTAGGCTTTATAAGAGAGGTCTAGTATCTAACTGGCTATCAATTGTAATACTCATCAAGAAATGAAATAATGGCAAATACGTGTCGACTTCACTAACTTCAATAAAATATATCTGAAAGATAGCTTTTTATTACAAAGAATTGACTTACTGGTGGACTTGACATCTGGGCCCAAGCTATTAAGTTTCATGAACTCCTATTCAGGCAATAAGTGGATCTGGATGAGTCCTGATGATGAAGAGCTCACCTCCCTCATGACCTATTATGGAACATATTGCTACAAAGTTATACTCTTCTGTGTGAAAAATACGGGAGTCACATATACGAGAGGTTGGTGAATAAAAAATTTGAGGTACAAATCGAAAGGAATATACAGGTATATGTGGATAGCATACTTGTTAAGAGTATAGCAGTCGATGACCATATTAGCAATTTAGATAAAGCTTTTAGGTGCTTCAAGTGCATTGAATGAAATTAAATCCAACAAAGTATGTGTTTGGAGTAACTTCTGAAAATTTCTTGGGTTTATTGTATTTCACTAGAGAATTTAAGCAAATAATGAGAAAATAAAAGCTATCATGGATATAAATCCCTCTTGAACCATAAAAGAAGTCCAAAGACTAATCAGAAGACCCACAAAAATCTCCCGATTCTTGGTAAAATTCACATAGAAATACCAACCCTTCTTTAAGGTACTGAGAGGAATTAATGCAAGCAATTTCTAATGGATGAAATACTGCGAGACAGCCTTCAAAGAACTAAAGCAATACCTCGCCAATCCTCCTCTCTTGACCACCCCGAAAGGAGCAGAATTATACCTCTATTGGGCAATATTCGACACAGCGCTAAGCTTTGTCCTGGTTAGGTAAGAATCGGAAGTACAACGATCGGTCTACTACGTCAATAAAATTCTAACAAACACCAGGATTCGTTACTAGTATGCCAAAATGATCGCTCTAACGTTAGTTTGCTCCATTCGGAAGCTACAACCATACTGCCAAGCTTACAAGATCATCATCCTAACTGATTAACCACTAAAGGACATCCTATAGATACCCATAGTGTCCAGACGATTGATCAAGTGGACTACTAAATTGGGTAAATTTGACATAGAATTTCAACCACGGTCGATCATAAAAGGTCAACCCCTCATAGATTTCATAATCAAAATGATGACCCCTATTCTAGAAGATAATGAGAAGCAAGATGACATCTGTCACAAAGAATAGTCCCTAATTTAGATCTTGCACGTGGACGGGTCATCATTCCAAAGAGGAAATGGAGTAGGCATGATTCTCAGAACTCTAAATGAGTCATAGATAAAATACTCGATGACACTTAGATTTCTGGCCGCCAATAATGTCGCTAAGTACAATACCTTATTAGTTGGACTCAAGATAACAAAGGAATGCTTAGCCAGAAACATTGTTGTCCACAGTGACTTGGAACTGATCATCAATTACGTTATCAAAAATTTTAAAGTATCTCACCCATTACTCGTAAGATATCTTGCTAGAGTAAAGGGTCTGACTGAGTGACTCGACAAAGTGTAAATTGTCCATGTCCTAAGAAAAGGCAATTGGAAGGCGAATAAGTTGGCAAAAGCAGTTGTGGCTGCGAATCTAGAGTAATACACCAGAAAAATGAGAGAAATCCTCACAACCTAGAGTAAAGAAGTCCTAGAATAAGAGATATATCAGATCTCAGATAGCAAAATTTGGATGATTCCATATAGAAGGTACCTAGAGGAAGGTCTTCTATCTAGAAACCCAAATTTTTCTAGGTGCATATAAAGGACAGTAGGTTGGTACACCCTAATAAATGGGAGGCTATACCGATGAGGGTACTTCATCCCTTATGCGGTGTCTAACGCCAGAAGAAGCTGACTACACGCTGAATGAAGTGCACCTCGAGATTTGGGTGTCACACGTGAGGGTAAGAACTTGGCATTCTGAGTCATGCGGTAGGACTACTACTGACCCATGATGAAGCGAGATGCCATGGAGTTTGTAAGAAAGTGTAAAAATTGTCAAATCCCCAGCAACATCTCATATCAGTCGCACACAAATTTCAAATCCTAGAATCGTCTTGGTCGTTTGCTTAGTGGGGGCGTGACATATTAGGCCCATTACCCATACCATCAGGACAAAAAAAGTTTGTCATAGTCAACATTGAGTATTTTACAAAGTGGGTAAAGGCCTTCCCACTAACAAGAATAATTGAGTAGAATGTGACAGGATTCATTCGACAAAGTATCATATGTAGGTTTGGGATTTCTGAGGTTATAGTGATCGATAGTAGAATCTAATTCACTGGCAGGAGATTTATCAAGTATTGCATGAGTTTAGGAATCTAAGTGGTTCACACTTCAACTGCCTATTTACAGATGAACAAGCAAATAGAAGTAACAAATTAGACCCTATTACACGTGTTGAAAACGAAGCTAGAAGATGTAAGAGGCTCTTGGGTGGATGTGCTGCCCTTCGTACTGTGGTCCTACTAGATGACCCACTGATAACCTACAAGAGAAACATTGTTCAACTTGTGTTATGGGATTGATGTGGTCATTCCGGCGGAGATTGGGTTGCCTAA
>JAOVVI020007836.1:0-10962 GCA_028571085.2 Nepenthes alata
AAAGGACGGAGTGCCTTGGATGGAGTTCTTATCTTAAGGCCAACTTATTACATTTTCCGGTCAACTAGCGTTGACCGGACCTGATGACTGAATTTTCTTGGTTTTGAAATTTTGGTCGTTACAGGTGGCATCGACATCATAAATCCAGTATAATACCGGTGTTGAAAGATGTAAACTAGGAACCTCGATCAAAACCACAATGAGAAAGACCCACGGAAGCATAAAAACTACAGTATACAGCGGAAACTGATCCATCATTCATCCATACCAAACATCATTAATCACCACCATACATGTCTTATAAAGTTTACAAAAGTAGAACAAAATTCCTATTTCATACATAAAATCAACTAAGTCCCAATCCCGAGCCCTGCATGTAATATCAGCTGTCTATCACACTTCTATGGCCTATTCCGTCTCGTCGGGTATCAATGTGTTCTCATCTAAAAGATATACAGCAAGAATGAGCGTACAACTCAGCAAATGAAATCATATATCACTAACTACAGGTAGGTAAAAGTGAAAGCAATAACTAGATGAAAAGTCATTTACTCAGGATAAAGGGAAACATGACAGGAAAGAGAACATCCGGAATTATCTAGTTCACTTGTTTACACCAGTTACGTTTTATTCGCTTTCATTATTGTCGTTAACCTTTGCGGACCCCGGAGCCAGTAAGTCGAAATAGCCAACGATGCGAGAGAATGAGGAAAGAAATGTGTTTGCTACACATTCTAAAGCAGGCCACATTTTAGGTCTGCATCACTCGACCATCGGCTACATTTCAGGTCTGCAGCACTCGACCATCGGCTATATTTTAGGCCTGTAACACTCGGCCATCTCAATCGCCCCATATCCCTCGGGGACCAGGGCAATCCTCATTCTTTCACAATAATATCCTAAAGTGTACCCTGAACATCAACCACCCCCAGGAGTGGCCGGAGTATTCCTTGGGTTTCCACCGTGATGTACATGGTAAGCTAGAGGGTACTACCCCTATGAACCATGGTCCTAGTTTCAATATTCACATTTTCCTTGAGGGAAGATCCACCACAGTTCCGTTACATTTTTGATCAGGAAAGCACATTCCCATCATGTATCTCCATCCAGGAGATCAAATCCACTATATCGTGCCTTGTGGATTTCCCTTTATTTACTTGCTTGGTTCCTTTCTTCCTTTGGAACTAAAATCTTTTAACCATTCAATTCAAGCTCGCAAGAGAGTTTTGTTTTGCATACCTTCGTTGGTCAAACACCACCTTAGAAGCCTCCGGGATGCATTCCCTTCCTTTCGATGCAGAATTACACATTTTCAAGGCTTACAATTTGACACAAACATTTAGTCATAAGTTCCATCACAATTGAATTGAGCTAAAGCATTCAGATTTACATTACATTTTCAGGTGAACAGTGCCAGGCCTCTTTTAGAGGGCTCGGATGCCGTGAATGAATTGATTCATACGGAATCGGACGTCCGGTTGATATATACTTACAATTGGGATGTGGCGATTCCTATTTTGAAGTGGCTTCAACATGTTACGAAGGTGGAAACATGCAAATTTTCCATTCTATTTCGGGTGAACTGTAACAGTGCCCTTTTAGAGGGCTCAAATATCGCAAAATGGGTCAAAACGTGCGAGATCGATCACATGGCCGACATATATATAGACATTTGGGACGTGGTGATTCACATTTTGGGGTCAATTTAACAAAAGAAGGGGTGGGAACGAAAAACCCCAAATTCCCGTAGGTTAGGGTTTTGTGGTACTCCATCGACCGGATCAGTGAGTAAATCGGACAATAAATTATATAATCCTTGATCTCAAGTCACGGGTATTATATTTTCTATGGTTTGGGTGGGTATCGACACAAAAATACCCAATGATAATTGAAAAACATCGAAAGAGAAATGTTAGTGAGTATGAGAACACTTGTCTCGACGCATGCTACCTCTTTTATAACTAGCTATCGTACGAAATCAGAGTCCACGGCTTGATCTCCTCCCTTCTCTCTCTAGGAACGGCACTCTCTCTCTAAAAGGGCTTGGCGGCATGGAGAAATGAAAATCACAAAGCAGGATGTGGGTATATAATCGTCGAGCGCTCGAGCGTCTGGTGAGCGCCAGGCGAACGTGGCCTCACAGCCGGGCTATGCTTGAGCACACAGTGGCACACAACGAGCGGGGCGCTACTGCCTTTTGCGCTCGAGCGAAAAGCTGGCGCTACTACTTTTTGCGCTCGAGCCCAGCCGCGACCCTGCTGGTAGTGCATCAGCAGTCCACAACACAATTTATTTTTTCTAATTTTTCTTCTGATACACATACTCATTCATTTAATAGGTCTAGTATTAATTATTATCACATTGATTACCTCATATTTATTATGTTTTTAGACCCAAAACCTCACAATTATCCCCCACTTATAGAAATTTTGTCCCCGAAATTTAACGAATCTGAAAATTTCAATAAGCTTACATACCTTGGAACAGATGGGGATGCTTTTCCTGAATTTCATCCTCTCTTTCCCATGTCGCCTCCTCGCAGGAGTGATTCCTCCATAAAACTTTCACGAGAGGAATGGACTTGGAGCGCAAGATTTCGTCCTTGCGGTCTAAGATCTCAACTGATTCCTCTACATATGCTAAATCCTCATTGATAGCCAAAGGACCATAATCAATCAAATGAGATGGATCATATATGTACTTCCTTAACATGGAAACATAGAAGACGTTGTGCACCTTGGCCAAACTCAGTGGCAAAGCTAGACAATAATCTATCTCGCCAACTTGCTGAAGAATCTCAAATGGCCTAATGAAATGCGCCTTCAGATTCCCTTTAACACTAAATCTGGAAATTCCCTTCCATGGCGAGACCTTAATGAAGACAAAATCTCCAACCTCAAATCTGAGCTCGGATCTCCTCTGATCAGCATAACTTTTTTGTCGGCTCTGGGTGACTTTGAACTTTTCTACAACCATCGCGATCTTTTTCGACGTCTCCCAAATAACATCCGGGCCCAACAAATGCCTATCCTCGGTCTCCTCCCAATGGATGGAAGATCGACACTTCCTACCATAAAGTGCCTCGAAGGGAGCCATTTTGATGCTCACTTGGAAACAGTTGTTATAAGCAAACTCGGCCAATGCTAAAAAATCATCCCAATTCCCATGGAACTCCAATACCGAAGCCCGAAGCATATCTTCTAGTATCTAGATCGTCCGCTCAGACTGGCCATCAGTCTGAGGATGATACGTCGTACTAAACTTTAGGTTTGTCCCTAACTCATGATACAAGCTCTCCCAAAATTTAGAGACGAACCGTGGGTCACGATCGGACACAATGGATGCTAGCACGGCATGCAACCTCACGATCTCGCTGATGTATAACTGTGCCAGATGATCACGGGAGTACGTAGTCCAAATGGCTATAAAATGAGCAGATTTTTTCAACCGGTCAATAATGACCCAAATCGCATCATGATTCTTTGAAGTTCTAGGCAATCCTGACACAAAGTCCATCGAGATGTCCTCCCACTTCCGGCTGAGAATGGGCAGGTGCTACAATAATCCAGAAGGCTTCCTCCTTTCAGCCTTCAGCTGCTGACAGATGAGATATCGATTAACAAAAGCCACGATCTCACTCCGCATGTTTCTCCACCATAACATCTTCCTCAAATCTTGATACATCTTGTTCATACCGGGGTGAATCGTGTACCGACTCCTGTGTGCCTCCTTCATTATTTCTTCCTTCAGTTCCTTAACATTTGGTACACATAGCCACTCTCTAAATCTCAAAACTCCATTTGGACGCACGCTAAAATCAATTCGAGAGTCTTTGCCAAGGTCCCCCACAATATCCATCAAAAATGGGTCGTTCACTTGCCCTTCCTTGATCCTTTGAAGGATCTCAGGCTGTACCTACAGAAAGGATAACATCATCCTGTTATCCTTATAGTGCTGGATACTACAAAACTTCAAGCAGTCTAACAACTCCATCTGCTTAATCTGCATGGTTGCCACCCAACAAGTTCGGTGACTCAAGGTATCTGCGACCACAATTGCTTTCTGCAGTTGATACTGGATCTCACAATTGTAATCCTTGAGAAACTCAATCCATCACCGCTGCCTCATATTTAGCTCCTTCTACGAGAATAAATACTTCAGGCTCTTGTGGTCGGAGTACACTAGGAATTTCTCGCGATATAGATAGTGTCTCTAGATCTTCAAAACAAAAACCACCGCGGCTAGCTCTAAGTCATGGGTCGGATAGTTTTTCTCAAGAGTCTTCAACTGTTGAGACCCATAAGCAACTACTTTTCCCACTGCATAAAACACACCCAAGTCCCACTTTAGACGCATCGCAATACACTTCAAACCCACCAGAATTATCAGGAGGACTCAGACTTAGGGCAGTCGTCAACCGATCCTTTAGCTCTTGGAAGCTTTTCCTTCTTTGTCAGATGGGTGAGGGGCAAGGCTATTTGAGAAAATTTCTCCATGAAACGACGATAATAACTTGCCATCCCCAAAAAGCTTCAGACTTTAGACACGGTCATCGATCGACTCCAACTAACCACCGCTTCAATTTTCTACGGGTCTACCGAGATGCCTCTATCAGAAATTACATGGCCTAAGAACACCACCCCGTCAAGCAAAAACTCACACTTCTTCAGCTTCATGAACAACTAATGTTCCCGAAGTGCCTTCAGCACAATTCTCAAGTGACCTTCATGCCCAGTGCGATCCTTGGAGTAAATCAAAATATCATCAATAAAAACCACAACAAACTTATCCAAAAATGGCTGGAAGACCCGATTCATTAGGTCCATAAATACGGCTGGAGCATTAGTCAATCCGAACGGCATCACCAGAATTTCATAGTGACCATACCTCGTTCGAAAAGCCATCTTTGCAATATCCTCCTACTTAATGCGAAGTTTATGATACCCCGACTAAAGGTCAATCTTGGAATACACCAGGGATCCCTGTAAATTGTCAAAGAGATCATCGATCCGCAGCAGAGAATAGTTGTTCTTGATTGTAATTTTATTCAGCTCACGGTAGTCTATACATAACCTCAAGGCCCCATCCTTGTTTTTGACAAATAGGACCAGAGCACCCCACGGTGACACACTGGGTCTAATAAAACCCGTATCAAGCAAGTCCTGCAACTACTGTTTGAACTCCTTCAACTCGACAGGAGCCATGCGGTAGGGGCTTTTGATGGGTGCCGATTCAGGCAGGAGATCAATCCCAAATTCAATCTCACGATGTGGCGGTAGGTCAGACAACTTGTCGGGAAACTCGTCCATGAATTCACACACCACCAGAATGTCCTTCACGGACAACTCCAGACTTTACACCGTACTGACATAAGCCAAAAAGGCTTCGCACCCGCTACTTAAAAAATGGCAAACCTATAGAGTAGAAATGAAACTAGACAGCTCCACTCTCCGAACTCCCTGAATATAAAAAGGTTCACATTTAGGAATAGTAAAGTCCACCCTTTTGTGGAAGCAATCAATAGTAGCATGATACTTGGATAGCCAATTGATACCCAAAATAACATCAAAATCATGCATATCTAGAAGAATTAAATCATTTACTAGAGGAAGTCCCTTCACCTCCACAATACACCCTGGATAGGACACATCGGTCACAATAGAAGATCCCACGGGCGTGGATACAACTAGAGAAAAATCAGGGGTCACGGGGGAGGGTTTGATATAACCAGCCAACTGAGAGGAAATACAGGAGTGTGTGGACCCAGAGTCAAAAAGTACTAAGTAAGAAATACCACAAATAGAAAGTATACCTTCCACCACCTCATCTGATGCTCTGGACTCACTAGCAGACACTGCAAAAGCTTGACCCTGCACCGCTAGCTCCGGAGCCCGAATCCTCGATGCTTGAGGGCACTCCCTGGCTTTATGCACCACTTGGCCACAAGTGAAGCAAGCACCCATCAACCTGGGACATAGTCTACCCTCATGCATCCTCCCACGGTGCTTACACGAACCCAACGAAGCTTGAGAAGATGATGATATCTGGCCACTCCTTTGTCCCAAAATAGGCTACCTCGGCTTCTTATATGGTCTCCCCGAACTAGCCCCAGTGCTGGCACTTGTCCCGCTCTTACTAGACGACATCTTCCTAAAAAATTCTTCCTTTGCATGCTCTTGCTCATAAATTAAGGCTCGATCTAGTACATCAGCATAAGTGGCCAATTTAAGGGTCGGCAGCTGCTTGTGGATGTCATCCCGCAAGCCCATTAAGGACTTCCTAGTCCTCCTTTCTTCATCTTCAACCATGTAGGGAGCGAACCATGACAGCTCTGAAAAATTGGCGTTGTACTCCGCTACAGTCCGGTTCTACTGCCTTAGCTTGAGAAATTCCTCCTCTTTATGAAAACAGAGGCTAGATGGAAAATACTTCTCTAAGAATGCATCCTCAAATATCTTCTAGGTAATCTCAGCCTCTGGTACACCCAACGCTCTTTTCCTCATTTTCCACCAATGGTGTGCCTCACCTTCCAGCCGGTAAGACGTAAACAACACCCAATCCTCCTCTGGGCATCTAATCACGGCAAATACCCTCTTCAAACTCTCTAACCACGAATCTTCCTTAAGAGGGTCAGGCTCTCCCAAAATCACCGGCACTCACTCTTGAACGAAGCGATCATAAGCAGATGGCTCCGGATTAACAGGAGGCTGAATGGGAGCCTGAGCTGGATCAGTGGCCAGATGTCGCTGCTCAACATTCTCAATGATGTTTGTAAGATGCCCCAACAGATTCAGATACTCAGCCTCTCAATCTCAGGGCGGTTCATCCCTATGCAAACCTCGACGTCTAGGTGGCATCGTCAACTTTAGAAGTCACCACTGAAAAGGAAACAACAAAAGGTTAAGCCAAAGGTTTAACTGTCCTCTACGACATTACTAGATACGTTAACACATATGCGATTTAAAGAGAACATTCTAAATGAGAGTACTTTATTATCCTAACTTCTCCCGTGTTCACTCATTTGGCCTTAGCCCATACTATCCTAGGAATCCGTAGAAATTCAGATCCATCCTAAGGCATCCCTTCTCTGATACCAACTGTGACGGACTGGGTTATTCTCCTTAAATAACCTCCATCAATCATAATAATAGACTACTATTCCTAATTAAAATTATTAATTTTTGTTGAAAATTAGACAAAGTTTTGTTTGTAAATCGAGCGTTTTCCAAAATATAAACACCTGTAAATCAACCCTGCACAACAATCTACAACAATACACAACAAAACCACAAGTCTCAATACTCAATACACTACACAGGATCGAATCGCCACATCAACTGAGGTGGCACCGACATCATAACTCCAGTATAATGCCTGTGGGGAAGGATACCAACTAGGAACCTCGATCATAACCATAATGAGAAAGACCTACGGAAGCATAAAAATCATAATATATAGAGGAAACTGATCCATCATTCATCCATGCCAAACATCATTAATCACTACCATACAGGTCTTATACAGTTTACAAAAGTAGAAAAAAATTCCTATTTTATACAAAAAATCAAGTAAGTCAAGTCTCGAGCCCTGCTTGCAATATCAACTGTCTATCACACTTCTATGCCCTATTCTGTCTCATCGGGTATCAATGCACCCTCATCTGAAAGATATATAGCAAGAGTGAAAGTACAGATCAGCAAATGAAATCACACATCACTAACTACAGGCAGGTCAAAGTGAAAGCAATAACTGGATGAAAAGTCATATACTCAGGATAAAGGGAAACATGAGAGGAAAGAGAACATCCGGAATTATCTAGTTCACGTGTTTACACAAGTTATGTTTTATTCGCTTTCATTATTATCGTTAATCTTTGCAGACCCCGGAGCCAGTAAGTTGTACTAGCCAATGATGCGAGAGAACGAGGAAAGGAATGTGTTTGCTACACATTTTGAAGCAGGCTACATTTTCGGTCTGTAGCACTCGACCATTGGCTACATTTTAGGTCTGCAGTACTCGACCATCGGCTACTTTTTAGGCCTGCAGCACTCGATCATCTCAATCGCCCCATATCCCCCGGGGTCTAGGGAAATCCTCATTCTTTCACAATCGTATCCTAAAGTGTACCCTAAACATCACCCGCCCCCAGGATCGACCGGAGTATTCCTTGGGTTCCCACTGTGATGTACATGGTATGCTAGAGGGTGCTACCCCTATGAACCATGGTCCTAGTTTCAAGATTCAACTTTTCCTTGAGGAAAGATCCTCCACAATTCCATTGTATTTTTTAATCAGCAAATCACATTCCTATCATGTATCTCCATCCAGGAGATCAAATCTGCCATATCGTGCATTGTGGATTTCCCTCTATTTACTTGCTTGGTTCCTTTCATCCTTTGGAACTTAAATCTTTTAACCATTCAAATCAAGCTCACAAAAGAGTTAGGTTTTCCTTACCTCCGTTGGTCAAACACCACCTTAGAAGCCTCCGGGATGCATTCCCTTACTTTCGGTGCACAATTATATATTTTTAGGGCTTACAATTTGACACAAACATTTAGTCATAATTTTCATCACGATTGAATAGAGCTAAATCATGCGCATTTACATTCCATTTTTGGGTGAACAGTGTCAGGCCACTTTTAGAGGTCTCCGACACCCCGAACAGGTCGATTCGTGCGGAATCGGATGTCCGGTCAATATATACTTACAATTTGGATGTGTGGATTCATATTTTGAAGTCGATTCAACATATTACGAAGGTAGAAACATGCATATTTCCATTTTTATTTCGGTTGAACAATATTAGTGCCCTTTTAGAGGGCTTGGAACCCGCGAACAGGTCAAAACATGCGAGGGTGATCACACAGCCAACATATATATAGACATTTGGGACGTGGTAATTCACTTTTTTGGGTCAATTTAACAAAATAAGGTGTGGGAATGGAAAACCCTAAATTCCAATAGGTTGGAGTTTTGTGGTACTCCACCGACCAAATCAGTGAGTAAATCGGACAATAAATTACATAATACTTGGTCTCAAGTCACGGGTATTACATTTTCTATGGTTTGGGTGGGTACCAAGAAAAAAATACCTGATAATAATTGAAAAACATCGAAAGAGAAAAGTTAGTGAGTATGAGAACACTTGCCTCGACGCATGCTACCTCTTTTATAACTAGCTATCGGACGGAATAAGAGTCCATGGCTTGATCTCCTCCCTTCACTCTCTAGGAACGATGCTCTCTCTCTCTAAAATGGTTTGGCGGCATGGAGAAATGAAAATTGCAAAGCAGGACGCGGGTTTATAATCGACAGGCGGTCAAGCGCATGGCGAGCGCCAGGCGACGGCGACGGCGACCTTGCGGCCGGGCTGCGCTAGAGCGTTCAGAGGCGCACAGCGAGCGTGGCGCTACTGCCTTTTGTGTTTGAGGCCAGGCTCATGCGCCCAGCAGGCGCGACCTACTGCTGGTGCTACTACCTTTCGAGTGCACAGCAGGCGTGACCCTGCTGGCAGCACATCCGCAGTTTATAACCCGATTTATTTTTCCCAATTTTTCTTCAGATACACATACTCATTCATTCAATAGGTCTAGTATTAGTTATTATCACATTGATTACCTTATATTTATTATATTTTTTGACCCAGAACCTCACAACAGGACATTTATTTCCATCCATGGGTTAATTTCAACAATTATATCCACTATATCAGAATTCAAACGAGAGATGCAATCTAGGACCTGTATAAATACAGAAAACATATAGTGGAAGCATCTATATTTATAATATAAACCTGCGGAAGCATAATTACTAGTTCAACAATTTTCAGAGTATGTAATAACCATCAATACATAATTACATCCATAATCGAGACATTTGCAAGTAAGACTATAAGATTTCTAAAAAATCTTCAGAATTACTTCGAGGCTCCAAATCTTCCTTGATATTCTCTATCTAAGCCTGAACGTCCGGTATCGTCTCTATGTCCTTATTTGGAGGGGAAATTAGTAAAATAGTTAGCTAAAATCCAGTAAGGTACTAAAATATGTAGAATATAATATTCTCATACAGAACATAATTACAGAAGATTCTAGAGATTGTCATATAACCAGAACATATACAAGAAGCTTGAGAAAAGCATGATTCAACATGAACAGGTCTTAGTAATCATTACTTATGCTTTCATGCAAAACATATGTTCATTGGAATAGAAAACTATGATAATATTTGGAGAACAGGGGCATTCATGGACTACGGTAAGAACAGAAAAATAGTAGCATTCCTGGAAATAAAAATAAGGCATAATGCTATTTAAACATGCATCGGAAATCGTGAATCAGTATAAGCATGCTTCGATAATCATAAATCACTAAAACATGATTCGAAAGTCGAAAAACAGTATCAGTTCTATAAATTCTAGAAAATTCCTTTCCTATTAGTAAAAGACCTAACCAGTAAACCCTACTAGTAGAGGAGGTGAATAATCGTGGATAGTTTGTGTTACGCACACAATCAAGACCAGTGTCAGTAGTCCCGTCTTGTGGGACATCCTTTCTCGCGGGATTCAGTATAGTAATACAGATCAATTACAGTAACTACCCTCTAGGTTAACGCTCTGAGGAAGGACAGACCATATATAACCCAATGGATAGACTTATCCTCGATTACCACCAGAACATTCTAAGGCATGCCGAAAAACCTAGCCTGACTGTATATCAGTCTCGGGTCCTAATTAACAGTTTCAGAAATAGTTTTCTTTCTTATTTCATAATTGAAAACTATTTTCAGTTTCAGCAGTCAGTTAGAGTTTCACAATAACTCTTCAGTGCGCTTCAAAAATCCTCAATAATTTGTCAATATAATTCTGTATAAATTTTTTAGATATAAATCACCCCATGGATATTATCTCAGTACGAATCAAATTTTACATGTCGGAAATTTCGGATTAAAATAGTTTAA
>JAOVVI020007837.1:0-12788 GCA_028571085.2 Nepenthes alata
CCTGGCTCTTGGAGGCAAGCTGCTGCTGGTTTGCATCTGTCCCCGTAGGATGGTGTTACCACCTTGATCTGAAATTTCACCACCGGGAGGTGTAGGCTAGCAGTTTGTGGCTGCATTAATGCGATGGAGATTTTGGAGACCTGGAAAGGATGATACAGTGTCGTTGATGCTGTACGTATGTATGGTTCTTTGGGCCGGTTTGGCTGGTTTAGATGGTTTTCATCTTGTTGTCTCTTGTTGTTTTCCATTCTTCATGGCTTGGTCCATTGCATTGCTCGGGGAATGCCCTAGCCTGTTGTTTCCTTCTCCAAGTAGGCAAAACACTTGGAGTGAGAACAATATTTTTGTACATTTTCTTTACGTTAATTTCACTTACTTACTTACAAAAAAAAAATGTATCTCCACTTTGGATAGTGTAACTTCCAAAACATGATAATTAGGAGAAATATGGGCTCCGTGGGGCTACCGGTTCCCAACATATGATAAACCATGAGTAATTAACTTAAAATAGGTGAATTAAGGTCAAGGGATATGGGAGGAATCGGATCAAAAAGCCCAATGATCCGAAATTGGTAAATCGGGAACCGAAGTTATAAATCAAGAAATGTTAATTCGTAAATATAATTCCGGGCTTTAAATTATGATAATCATGGCCTATTAAGGTCATATAATTAAAATTAAGGTCTAAGGATGTGACGAATTTGTTTAGAAGAGGCGAATTGGGTCCCGGATGCCAAAAATGCAACATTTTTGTGCTGCAGGCTTGATGTACGCCTGACGAGCGCCTAATGAGAGCCCAGAAATGCTCGAGCACCTATCAGGTGCCATTTTATGAATGTGATGCTCAAAGCTCTCCTGAGGCAAGGCGGGAGCGAGGGAGGTTACGAGAAGTGCGCTCGAGAACCGCTCAAGCGCTTTCTGTGCGCACATTTGCGAACACAAAGCCTAAGGTGCTACCGTGTCCGAGAGGGAGCGCTCAACCTCGAGCACCCCTCTGGGTATAAGAACCCGACGTGCTTTTTCTTTAGCATTTCCAACGTCTAAAGGAGAGGGTCGCGGGAGAGAAGAGGAAAAGGGAAGAGACGAGGAGAAATCTGCGCATTCCACTCCAATCTAGGTAAAAAAATGGTAGATCAAACTCAAGCAAGTATACCTTGGACGTTATATATCATATTTACAGCGTTTAAATATCTCCATGTTATCGTTTATGCACCAAAAATCTTGTTATGTAATGTTTGACATGAATAATGCGTGAATCTCATGATTTTTGGACTAAAGTTCATGTTAACATGAATATACAGTGACCGATGACTCTGATTTTATTATTTAGCTCACGTTTTTCCTCTGATTTGTGTCCGGACCGTATATCATAAACCCTAGCTCAAAAATTGGGGGTTTTGGGTTTAAATGCATGACTTTGTATATGTATTTGGAATTATAGCATCGATTTCATGAATAAATATGTATTTGGTGTCCGATTACTGTCCAAGAATTTTGCCCAAAACACTAGAACGAACATTTGAGGAATTTTATTAGAAACTTGGAATTTTGATGATTTAAATGTAAATTGTCATCTTGTAACGTTTATCGAACGATTTGTATTTGAAAACTCTGCATGGAACTGCTTTATCGAACTATGAAAACCTCTGAAATCGTCTAAAAGAGTAACTGAATGAAAATCAAACTTGGCTTTCGAGTATGATGAACTTTGGCTATGAAATTTTGAACAAATGGATTGAATTAAGTAATTAGTAAGGAAATCGGACCTAGAACTGTCACACAGTTAGATGATGTTCTCTGGCATGCCTAAGAACATTATGGTTGTGGTAATCGAGGATAACTATCGGACTATCGAAACCATCAAACTATCAAAATATTAAACTATCGAAACTATCAAACTATCAGCCTTTGATTGTGTGGATTGAACACAATCTGTCCTCAATTATTAGCTCCTCGGCTAGTAGAGTATACTAGATAAGTCCTTACAATATCAAACATAGACTTTCTGAGAACAAATGAACTTTGGAACCGTCTCATAGATTTCTGCACATGTTCAAATAGAACTATGCAACTTTCCTGTTTTCTGTTAATGCTTCTATTATCTTGATTATCTTAATTTATGTTCTAGTATAGTTATGTTTTATAGGAAAGCATGAATTAAGATTTATTGAAACTTGTTCACAAGAATGCTCCATTTTTCAGATGTTATCGTGGTATTCTACCTTATCAAATATATGTTCTATATAAATGCATTACGTTCTGCATAATTTGGTACCTTGCTGGGCTTCAACTCACTGTTTGTTGTATTCTCCTCCAGATGAGACTGTAGAGTTGGAACCAGACGAGAGAGAGTAATTTAAAGTTTAGCTTGAAGTCTTTTGGAGACCTGAAGTAATTTGGAGACTTTGAGAAGAAATAGTTGAATGTAAATACTAGATTTTGTATATGAATTTTGTATATATGGATTTTGTATATGAAATGTATGAGATGCATGTGATGAAATAAACAATATGCTTCTGCAGGTTTACATAGTTGCTTCTGCTATATGTTTTCTGGTTTTCTGTACAGGTCCTAGACGGCATCTCTTGTCTGAGATCTGGTATAGTTGATAGGGTTGTTAAATTAAGGCCATGGATGGCACTTGCGGTCCTGTGAATGCGTGTTGTAGGAAAACCGTGATATTGTGGATAGTTGTGTGCTTGTACTGATCCTGCTTTTGTATTATGGTCAAGATTTTGAGGTCTGGATATTATGTATGCTCTGTACTGATGTAAATAAGCAAGTTGTATATTTAGATTTTTGTCCAATTTTAGATAGCACTTTGCTGAAATTTCTGCAGAATTTAGTGATGGAAATTTATAATTCTGTTCTAAATCTATCTGACGGAGAGTCCTATGAAAATTTGGACCCATTCCATCACAATTTGACATTTGATCCTAAGCTGTAACTTCTTTGACTAGCCACCCGTTTACCCAAGGACTTCTGAGTCTCAAGCTCTTTCTTAAGCATTAGAGCCCTATCCAAGACCCCAGTATAAGTCTGAAACTACTGAGTCACTAGCTGACTCTTGATCTCATCTTTTAACCCTTGTAGGAACTTCTTAGTCATCCTCGATTCTTCTTCCCCAACAAAAGAAATATAATGAGATAATTCAATGAACCTCGCACCATACTCTGCGACGGTGCGGCTCCCATGTTTAAGTTCCATAAAAGCTCTTTCCCTCCAATCTTGAAGGCCAGAAGGAATATACTTCTCTCAGAAAGCTTCCTCAAACACTTCCCAAGAAATTTTCTCGTCAAATAAACCCATTACTCTTTTCTTCTTCGCCCACCAATCATCGGCTTCTTCTTCTAATTTATAGGTTGTAAAAGCAACCTTTTTGCTTTCCGAGTATTGGATAACTGTAAATATTTTCTTCAACCTCATAATCCAATTCTCCGCCCTCATTGGACCTGTTTCCCCAAAAAATTCAGGCATCCTCTCTACTTTAAACCTATCATATGCCGTTGGGGTCGGCATCGGTATAGGGACTAGAGCCTTATAACGCTGCTCTACCGATTCAACAACACTCGTCATCCTTTCCAACAGATTCACGTACTCAGCTTCTCGATCACGAGGAGTACTAGCACTTCCGCTATCATCGCTTCCATCCATTCTACTTGCCATTTGATAACCTGTAACCAAAAACACGGCAATGCTAATAACCCTGCTACCATTAACTAGGACTCTTCAACAGAAATCCTAAATTCAGCCCCTAAACATTTCATTTGATTCCATTCTAGCTTTTATCCTTCCTTATTTTTAGAATAGATTATAACCGGAATCTAGAACCCTAGTTCAGATAGCCTAGGCCAAAAATCCATATTAATATGCTTAGTCACAAAGGTTTAGTCTATTTCTAGCCTAACTTACGCTAGCTGAAATACCTAGGACGTGATCATCCTACGTCTCTACCTACTTATTCAGTCAGTCAGGATCATTCCCTAACTTTTCGCATACGATTTAGATCATTCTTAAGGCATCTCGTTTTCTTTGATACCAATTGTAACATAACATATATATTTTTTTTATCCTCAGATAGTTCCGTCAAAAACAGAAATAAAAACCTAAACCTAATTAACTACTTAAAGTTATAAGGAAAAACAGATAGAGTTTTTCCTAAAATTGGGCTACACCGAATACAGATAACCTGTCCATAACCTGCAGGGACATAGATATAAATCTCCATACATAATTTTCAGTTCATATACAGGATCATCAGATGTCATGTCTTCTCCCATGGCTTTAATTAATCAATCCTATCCACTAACTAGACCAAGTCTGTAACCTATACAAGCATGCAACTGTTCAACTATCATAATTTACCCTACAACACGTGTACACAGGACCACAAATACCATCCATGGCTTTATATCAACAATCCTAACTATATACCAGAATCTATATATGAGATATCGTCTAAGACCTGTACAAAATCCAAAGAACATAATAGCGAAAGCAACTATATAAACCTGCGGAAGCATAATTACTAATCCAACAGATTTCATAACATGTAATGATCATCAATACATAATTACATCCATAATTGAGACATTTACAAGAAAAACTATAAGATTCTTCAAAACCTTCGGGATGACTTCAAGCTCCCAAAACTTCCCCGCTAGGCTCTAGCTATGCCTGATCTTCTGGTATCTTCTCTATATCCTTATTGTGACGGAACGGTTTTTTTCTTGACCTCAGTTAATTCTGTCATTCAGAACAGTAATAGAAGCCTAAGACTCGCTTAAAGTTCTAGGAAAAAATACGTAGAATCTTCCCTAAAATTGGTCTAAACAAAAATATGAACCTGTACAAAACCTGCATGTAAACCAATACATGCACACAACAATCCATCTACACCACAATTTTTTTTCCTATAACACGCGTTCATAGGACAACATATACCGTCTATCGCTTACACATAATCCTATCCACTAAATCGGGTACGTATAGGAAATGACATCTAGGACCTGTACAAAAATCTAGAAAACATATATCAGAAGCAGAACTATTAACTCGCTGAAGTATAGTTTCCTATTTCATCACATACATCACATGATTTCTATATACTGAGTTCTTATACATAAAATTCGTATACAAAACCATATATTAAAATCGAGTCTTTACATTCAGCTGTTTCTCCAAGATTACTTGAAAATACTTCAGATCTCCAAATCTTTAAAATTGAGCTTAGATCACTCCTCATCCCACAATAGCTCTACAGTCTCATCTGGAGGGAGAAAAATAGTAAAATAGTGAGTCGAGGCCCAACAAGGTACATACGGGTATGCAGTAAAATTTTTATGCAGAACAGAATACAGTAAAACGGATATAGATACATGTTGAAGTATAAGTGCTATAAAGTAGTGATTTACATAAATTATTACAGAAATTTAATACAGGAGATTACGGAACTGTCGAGAAACAGAAACAATCAAGCTTCAAAAATAAAAAATAAGCATAGCCATGCTTCGTTAATAATAAATCGGTAAATTAGAATCCATAAAGCAGAAATCAGTCTTAATTCTATAACTTATAGAAAATTTCTTTTTTAACAGTAAAGGACCCAACCAATAGACCCTACTAGCGGAGGGGGCAAATAATCGAGGATAGATTGTGTTTACTCCACACAATCTAAGGGCAGAAACAAGAGCAGGAGATCCCATCCCGTGGGATCTAACCCCTCTCATGGGATTCCAACACAGGGGGTTGTTGGCTAGGAACAGTAAACTATCATCTAGGTTAACGCCATGAGGAAGGACGGACCACGTATAACTCCATGGATGGAGTTATTCTCGATTACCACCATAACATTTTAAGGCGTGCTGGAGAACCTAACCTGACTGTATATCAGTCACAGGCCCTAAATAACAGTATAAGAAATATTTTTCCTTCTTATTTCATAACTGAAAACCCATTTCAGTTTTAGAAATCAGTTAGAATTTTACAATAACTCTTCAGTCAGTTTTCAAAATATATAGTAAGAGTTTAAAAGCCTTCAGATTCCCTTCAGAATATACAGAAACAGTTTGAAACCCTTCAGGTTTATTTTAGAATACACAGTAACAGTCTAAAACCTTTCAGTTTTTCTTCAGAAGTCCACAGTGATTTACCAGTTTAAGTCAGTATAAAATTTTCAGAAATAGATTACACCAGGAGCTTCGTTTTAGTACAGGTTAACTTTTATATAATAGGAATTTTGGATAAAAATAGTTAAACTCCCTTCAATTTCGTGCTTAGGGTTTCGCCGAAATTTCCGAACGATGAACGGACATCAAACACATGCATTTTCACAAAATTCAACCTAGATATTGCTGTATATATATATATAAACGTGAAATCTGTCTGAACAATTTGCAAAAATAGGCTATAGTTACAGTAAACATGTAGAACGATATATTTAAAGGATAAAACACTATAAAAATAAATAATAACGTCCGAAATACATTTGCCTGAACTCAGTTTACAGTTACCGTAGTTCCGATCGGAGCTGAACGGGAGATTTTCTCTCCCTTCCTCTCTTCTCTCCCCTTCGTTCTTGGTCAATTACTGCTGGAGAAATGAGCCCTAAATCCCAAATTTCTGATTTAAAACACGGAAGAAAAGAAACACGTGCGAGTTCACGTGACCAGCGCTCGAGCGCTACACATGTAAAAATGTGCTCGAGTAGCACTCGAGCTGTGCTCGAGCACACTGCTCGCAAGTGAGGGCCGCTCCTGCTATGCTCGAGTGGCTCTTGAGGAGCTGCACGTGCAGATTTGTGCTCAAATGAGCGCTCGAGCGCCCTGCGCTCTTTTGCCCCTTTTTGCCTCAGTTTGCCTTATTACAAAATTTTTCCGCATTATTAAGCCTAAACATGAATTTTGTTCATATAATAAATCCCTAATTATAACGTTTAGGAAATCGGGTCTCACATTCTCCCCGACTTAAAGGAATTTCATCCTTGAAATTAGACAGAGTTACATACCTCAAGAAAACAAGTGGGAATATTCACTTTGGATTTCCACCTCGCACTCCTAGGTAGCCTTCTCCAGTGAATGATTCCTCCAGAGTACTTTCCCTAAGGGAATGGTCTTAGTGTGCTACCTCTGATCCTTTCGATCTAGAATCTGTATTGGCTCCTTGACATAGGATAAGTCATTGTCGATAGTCAAGGGCTCGTATTCAATCACATGTGCAGAATCGTGAATGTACTTCCAAAGCATCGATACGTGGAATACATAGTGTACACCCATCAGACTTGGTGGTAACGCCAACCTGTAAGCTACCTCCCCGATTCTCTCTAGAATCTCAAAAGGACCAATAAACCGCAGCTTCAGTTTTCCTTTTATTCCAAACCAGAATGTTTCCTTGGACGGTGAAAATTTTAAAAATATAAAATCTCCTACCTCAAAGCTCAATTCTTTCATTCTCTGGTATGCATAACTTTTCTGTCTGGTTTGAGAAATTTTCAGATTATTATGTATCAGTTTTATTTTCTTCGCAATTTCTTCCACAATTTCAGGACCTAAAATCCTCTTATCTCCAGTCTCCTCCCAATGATTCGGCAACCTGTATTTCCTCCCATACAGAGCCTCAAAAGACGCTATGCTGATACTAGCGTGATAGCTGTTGTTATATGTGAATTCAACCAATGCCAGATAATTATCCTAAGTCCCCTTCATTTCCAACACCGAGGCCCTCAACATATCCTCAAGAATCTGAATGGCACGCTCCAATTGGCCATCAGTCTGAGGGTGATACACAATACTAAACTTTAATTATATCCCCAGCTCCTTATGTAGACTCTCCCAAGATCTCGAGACAAAACGGGGATCCCTATCAAACACAATAGAGATAGGAACTCCATGAAGCCTCACAATCTCATTCACATATAGTTGGGAAAGTCTGTCAGTGAATAGGTTATCCTGATTGCCAAGAAGTGGGCTGATTTTGTTAGCCAATCAACCATAATCCAAATGGCATCATGACTCCTAGGAGTCCTCGGAAATCTTGATACAAAATCTATAGTAATATCTTCCCATTTCCAACTTGGGATCGACATTGGTTGCAACAATTCAAAAGGCTTCCTCCTTTCAGTTTTCAATTGCTGGCATACAAGGCATTTCTCTACATAAGCCATAATATCTCTCTTCATGTTCCTCCACCCGAAAGTTTTCTTTAGGTCCTAATATATTTTGTTCGTTTCAGGGTGGATGGTATACCGAGACCTGTGAGCCTCTCTCAAAATCGTCTCCTTTAGTTCCCGATCATCTGGTACATATAATCAGTCTTTGAACCTCAATACTCCATCAGTCCGGACATTGAAATCAACTCGAGACTCCTTACTCAGATCACTTGCAATTCCTACAAGAAATGGGTCATTAGTTTGCTTGTCTTTAATTTCACTAATAACCTCCGATTGGATCTGAAGATAAGACAGGAGTATTCTATCACCCTTAGCATAACGTTGGATATCACATTACTTCAGATAATCCAATATTTTCATCTGCTTGATTTGCGATTGAGCCACATACCCCAATCGGTGACTTAATGCATCCGTAACCAAATTGGCCTTCCATGGCTTATATCATATCTCAGAATTATAATCCTTTAAGAAATCAAGCCACATCCTTTGTCTCATATTAAGCTCCTTCTAAGAAAATAGATGCTTCAGACTTTTGTGATCAGAATACACAAGAAAGATTTCACCATACAAGTAATGTCTCTAAATTTTCAAGGCAAATACAACAGCAGCAAGCTCCAGATCGTGGATATGGTAGTTCTTTTCATGTACTTTCAATTTCCTAGACCCATAAGCCACTACCTTACCATACTGCATCAATACACATCCTAAACCAGCCTTAGATGCGTCACAGTACACCTCATAGCCTCTTGAACCTTCTAGAATAACTAATACTGGAGCGATAGTCAAGCGATCCTTCAATTTCTAGAAACTCTGATCACATTCCTCAATCCATTTAAACTTAGTCTCCTTCTTCAGCAATTGAGTCAGAGGCATTGCAATCTGTAAAAAATTCTCTACGAATCACCCGTAATAACTTACCATTCCCAGAAAGCTTCTAACCTCAGTCACAGAAGTCGGCCTACTCCAATTTATAACAGCCTCTACCTTCTTTGGATCCATAGAAATACCACCACTAGAAGTCACATGCCACATAAACATCACCTTCTCCAGCCAGAATTCACATTTTTCCAACTTAGCATACAACTTTTCTTCATGGAGCACTTAAAGTACTATCCTCAGGTGGGTTTCATGCTCCTCATAGTCCTTCGAATAGATTAGGATATCATCGATAAAAACCTCTACAAATTTATCCAGATACGGCCTGAACACCCTGTTCATTAGTTTCGTAAAAGTAGCTGAAGCATTCGTGAGGCTGAAAGGTATAACAAGAACTTGTAATGGCCATAACGTATCCTAAACGCAGTCTTAGCTACATCATATGGCTTAATCCTCAACTGATAATAGCCGGACCTCAAATCAATATTTGAGAACACCTGAGATCCTTGCAACTGATCAAATAAATCATCAATACGCGACAGAAGATATTTATTCTTAATTGTGATTTTGTTCAACTCACGATAATCGACATATAGCGGCAAAGACTCATCTTTCTTCGTTGCAAACAATACCGGTGCTCCCCAGTGTGACACACTCGGCCTGATAAAACCTTTATCTAACAATTCCTGTAATTATAACTTTAACCCATTTAATTCAGTTAAAGCCATACAATAAGGGGCCTTCAAAACCAGTCTAACACCGAGAACTATAGTAATCTCAAACTCAATCTTCCGGTGCGGAGACAATCCAGGCAACTCCTCATGAAATACATCCTCGAAATCACAAACAACTAGGATGTCCTTAGTCGACACACTATGACTCCCAGTGGTGCAGGCATATACCAAGTAAGCTTTATATCCATTTTTCACCAAATGTTTAGCATGTAAAGCAGAAATCAACACAGGCATCTCCTTCTTTCTAATGCCTTGGAAGAAAAAGGATTCCATCCTAAGAATATCAAAATAAACTCTCTTCAAAAAATAATCAATACTGGTATGGTATTTAGCCAATCAGTCCATCCAAAAATTACATCAAAATCACCCATATTCAACAATATCAAATCCACAGTCAAATAATTTCCATTTACTTCAACCACACACCTAGGATACACAACATTAATAATCACAGAGGATCCAGTCGGGGTACACACAGACAATTCATAATCCAATATACAAATGGCAGTTACAACATAGATGCAAACCATGGAGAAATAAAGAAGTGAGTAGACTCCGAATCAAATACGATAGATGCAGGAACTCCACAAATAGAAAGAGTATCTCCCATGACATTCGGGGATGCCTCCGGGTCCTGAACAGTCACTACGAAGGCCTTTGCCATGACAGTAGGCTTCTTTCCCTCTAGCCTTGGAAGTAATGGACAATCTTTCACCACGTGGCCCTACTGTCCACATCTAAAGCATGCTCCTAATGCCTTATGACATACTTGCCCCGGATGTTTTCTCCCATAGAAAGTACAATCTGCAGCCGATGCTCTAGAACAAGTCATTGACTGAGCCGGTACAACACTCTTTCCTTTATCAGCCGTCCTCGCCTTCTTGGACGGTCCAGAAGATCCCACAGCAGATCGAGCACTAATTCCCGCCCGGCTAGCGGTCCTCTTTGCATAAAATTTCTCTATCTCCACCTCTTTCTCATAAATGACTGCCCTGTCTAGTATATCAGCGTATATCTCGAGCTTCAGTGTAGACAGTTGCTTTCTGATGTCATCCCGCAGCCCTTGTTGAAACTTCTTTGCCTTTCTCAATTCATCTTCCACATAAAAAGGCACAAATCGGGATAATTCAGTGAATTTAGCATCATATTCCGTCATAGTCATATTTCCCTGCCTCAATCTCGTGAATTCCAGCTCCTTTTGTTCCCAATGACTGGACGGAAAGTATTTCTCTAAAAAAACTTTCTCGAACATTTCCCAAGTAATCTCCTCATCGGGCACTCCTAGTGCTCTCTTCTTCATGTCCAACCAACTGTCTGCCTTGTCGTCCAACTTATACACAGCGAAGGTGACCTTTTCTTAGTCTGTACACTGAATTACAGTAAAAATCTTCTTCATTCTCTTTAACCACACATCTACTTCTGTTGGATCATGCTTACCCAAAAATCTCAGTACTCGCTCTGCTGTAAATCTATCATAAGTCGTAAGAGTAAAATTGCCAGGGCTGGCTCAACTGCAGGGATCGGAGCCATATGTCTTTGCTCGACAGACTCCACTACGTTGGTCATCCTCACCAACAAGTCTACATACGCAGCCTCCCGATCGTGGGGCGTATTAGCACCACTACGGTTATTTCTTCTACTCCCTCTACTAGCCATCTTATAATCAAGACAAATACAATATTATAATCCCAAGAAATCAATTGAAAGAAAAACAATATTTAACAATTTAATGAAATTTAATCCTAGCCTAAGAACTAATCTCTTAAGAGTTCTCGTTGCCTTAGCTGCCCCGACCTATTCTTACAGGAATTCAGTATAGAGATTCAAGCTTATGCTTCCGCTTTTTGATCGATCAATTCTTAAGACATCTCATTTCTTTGATATCAATTGTGACGAAATAATTTTTTTTAACCTCAGTTAATTTTGTCATTCAGAACAGTAACAGAAGCCCAAGACTTGCTTAAAATTATAGGAAAAAATGGGCAGAGTTTTTCCTAAAACTGGGCTAAACAAAAATATGAACCTGTACAAAACCTGCATATAAACCAATACATGCCCACAACAATCCATCTATACCACAGTTTTTTTCCTGCATATAAACCTGTACAAAAATGCCGTCTATGGCTTACACATAATCCTATTCACTAAATCAGGTACGTATAGGAGATGCCATCTAGGACCTATACAGAAATTCAGAAAATATATAGCGGAAGCAGAACAATTAACCCGCAGAAGCATATTTTCCTGTTTCATCACATACATCACATGCATTTCTATATACTGAGTCCATATACATAAAATCTGTATACAAAACCATATATCAAAATCGGGTCTTTACATTCAACTGTTTCTCCAAGATTATTTCAAAATACTTCAGATCCCCAAATCTTTAAAATTGAGCTTAGATCACTCCTCGTACGACAATAGCTCTATAGTCTCATCTGGAGAAAAAAAATAGTAAAATGGATACAAGTGCATGTTGAAGCATAAGTGCTATAAAGCAGTGATTTACATAAACTATAATAGAAACATAATGCAGGAGATGACAGAACTATCGAGAAATAGAAACAATCAAGCTTCGAAAATTAGAAAAAAGCATAGCCATGCTTCGTTAATAATAAATCGATAAAACAGACTCCAGAAAGGAAAAATCGGTCTTAATTCTATAACTTATAGAAAATCTCTTTTTCAACAGTAAAGGACCCAACCAGTAGACCCTACAAGCGGAGGGAGCGAATAATCAAGGATAGATTATGTTCACTCCACACAATCTAAGGCCAGAAACAGGAACAGGAGATCCCTTCCGGTGGGATTCAACCCCTCTCATGGGATTCCAGAACAAGGGGTTGCTGGCCAGGAAAAGTAAACTACCCTCTAGGTTAATGCCCTGAGGAGAGCGGACCACGTTTAACTCCATGGACGGAGTTATTCTCGATTACCACCATAACATTCTAAGGCATGCCGGAGTACCTAACTTAACTGTAATCAGTCATGTGTCCTAAATAATAGTA
>JAOVVI020007838.1:325-14596 GCA_028571085.2 Nepenthes alata
CAAACTGCTATCAATTGGTACTAAAGTCGGACTAGATTGTCGACCAATCAGACAGGCTGGATCGAACTAGGTCGATGACTAGTCAAATCGGATGGATATCAGACTAGATCCAGATCGATCAGACAGGCCGAATGCTGAAGTGGATATTTGACCAGTCAAGCTAGTTGGATGCCAGACTAGATCCAGATCAGTCAGCTAGACCTGGTGTAGGAGTGGAGTCAAGTCGGTTGGATGCCAGATTGGATCCAGATCAGTCAGGTAGGCCAGATGCTGGAGTGGATCCTTGACCAATCAAGTCGGCTGGATGCCAGACTGGATTGCCGACAAGTTAAGCCGCAGTGGATTGTCAGTCTGTTAGTCCGGTTTCAAGCTCATCACATCTACTTGCTGCCAATTTACTGTCCTCGAGGAGTTGGATGTAGTGGCCTAGACACTCAGTTGAGCAGAAGTGCTTGCACGCTTGGGGTTGATTGTCTATCCACATGGCTATTTCATGAGGGGTCGTTGCCATGAGTGATGATGCATTCGGCTGGTGCACTGGCTCGTACCCGAAATGCCAACTGTGTTTGTTTCGTTGTTGTGAGGTGGAAAGACTTTTTACTCATTTCCCACAAAATGACACCAAAGATGTGTCCTTGGATTCGGGTTGTTGTACAGATTAGGAAACTGCTTGATCTTTCACATCGGGTTGAATTAGAGCCGCTTCGATCCTCATCTTTTCGAACCTGGACCTGCGCAACACAACTAAAAATAAGAAGTCAAAGAATTGGCGAAACTCGCTTCCCGATATATCATTCGATACTCAAGTCAGATATCTTTCCATGAGAATAGAAATATGTGAGAAGAAGACGCATTGACGCATATAGTAGGGGATTGAGAGTATGTGTGCGCTCGACTAGGGGCGGCTTTAAATGCACCCGACTAAGGGGGGTTTTAGAGGGCGTCCAGATGATGGGCGACTTAGAGGTGCGTCCGATTGAGGGACAGCTTAGAGGTGCGCCTAACTGAAGGACGACTTAGAGATGGAAGACAGGAGCAAGACTCCCAGGCAGGTCACCTAGATAGGTGGCCTCTTGGATAGAATGCCGGCCTCTTAGGAGGAGGGCTCCTAGACAGAAAGTAGGACTCCTTGGGCGGCGCCTCCTGGATGGACTAGAGTGAAGGCCCCCTGGGTGGACTAGGTAGGGACTCCTGGATAGAGTCTGGAGTGTCATTTTTCTCCTCTCTCTCTCTCTCCCTTGCTTATAAGAATAAACGGGTATTTATAATGCTTAGGTCGTTGGGTGCCAAGGCTGGCTGACGGCTGTCCATGCGGATTCGATAAGCTACCATGAAAATTATGGGTGCCGATTGTGGCAACTGTCATCAGTCAAGAGGATTCCTTCATTTTTTGACGTGATCATGGGAGACGCCTGATATGACAATTACCATTTTGGGAGAGATCGTGTAAATCGTGGGTGAATATTCTCAAAATATCTATTAGGCTTGTACTAACTAGTTATGACAAATTTTCTTAGCATGTGGAAAAAAGTATCATGGGTCGTCCTAATGGGGCGGTTCATTGTGGGCTGTTGGGCCGGCCCATACCTCGGTAGGGGATGCTAGACTGTGCAATCTCGAACCTTGGGCTGTAGTGGCCTTCTACTGGGTTGCGATTTTTGGATGGCCTTTTCACCATGGGTCTCGGCATCTGAGTTAATCTATGGGTGACAGACCCATCAGAAACTTCCTTTAGACGTTGAGGACATTTCAAAAGTTTGCAAGAGCAAATTAATTTACGCTAATTTTAGTATCATTTTTAAGTTATACTTGTTGAGTAACATTGTTGGAACCCAACATGGGTTTTCAAGCCAAGTCCACAATAGATCTTTGCCACTTAAAATCTTGAAATGATACCAGAATTAGGAGGGAGTCCTCACCTGAACAGGGGAGGCGGCAATCAGCGGACCAGCAACCTCGCCGCCTATAAGGGTGCCATGTTCATCACCCACAAGAATGCTGAACCTTATCATCCTTTCACGTGGCAGGGGTAACTCGAAAAATGAGTAAGTAGCATTGATATTCTCAAGCATAAAGGATCCCTTATCAAGGAGAGTGTTTGAATATATGAGACAACTATAAAAACAATAAACTGAGGAAGAAAATAATTTTATACTTCATCAAACTAGAGGTTCAGGGAGAAATTATCTAATAACCTCTAGAAATGGAAGAAGTTCCCCACCTAAAAAAAGTGCAACTGAGAGAAATAAATCTCTATAGAACAGTAAAAATTTTTGAATGAATTAACAATCCAGAAGGACATACGGAGGACTTGCTAATCGAGATACAGTTGGAGTTGTTTATTCAATATTACAGTGTGTTGCTTTTTCATATAACTTTATGCATTTTCAACCCCAAGCATGAACCAAAAAAAGATTTTGGGATAGCTAAATAATGATTTAACTGAAATAAATAAACTTCTATACAACAGTAAACATTTTCAATGAATTAACAATCCAAAGGACTTACGGAGGACTTGGTAATCAAGATACAGTTGGAGTTGTTTACTCTATCTTACAGTGTCTTGCTTTTTCATAGAACTCTATGCATTTTCAACCCTAAGCATTTGACACAGCTAAATAATGACTTAAATTCAAAAGATTATTCAAGGGATTTTTTTATTGAATTCAACACTACTAGAAGAAAATAACATGAGATAATTTTGAGCCCATGCCTCCAGTTTCAATATGCCATCAGGTTGAGCAAGATTTCGTGTGTGGAAGGTGGACACGTAGCCTGTAGCATCTACAACACATGCTGACAAACCACCGAGTTGTGCAAAAAATGCTTTTAATTTCTCAACAATATCCTGAAAATTATCCAAAAAATAATTAGCAGTTACAAAGGTAGCTGAAAATATTTTAAGTGAGAAAAACAATGTAAATTTCCATTTTATTGTTCATATTTGATATTCATAATCATATTACCTCTCCAGGAAGGACGTGGCATGTGCATGGGTTGAAGCATCCTGATAATAAAGGATTTACATTCTGCCAATCTTTAACGTTCCAAAAACAAGAAAACACATGTTTAATTAGTATCAACATATTAAATAGGGAAAAGAGTTAATAATCCACATCTTAGTATACAAATACCAGCAAATAAAAAAATAGTCTGGACTTGTAAAAGGAGAGAAATTAAGAATTTAACTGGGTATAATTTCAAAATATGTATGAAACAAACAAAAGAGTGAAAAATCTACACATAGAGGTAGCCATCTTATTTGGTTCCACGAACATCCTTGACATGTTTCGAATGTATAGTACTTTGTTCTAACTTCTAAAATTTCAATGGAAGAAAGTATTTGAGAATTTTGCTCAAAAGTTAGTGAGAAAATAGGATCTACACACATTTTTGTGAGAAATAGGGCAATGAATCTTGAACTATCCAACAATATAATTTGCCTAAACGAAAACATAAGAACCTCTCTGGCAAATCACATAGGCAAAGACCACTTCCTTCCCTGAAGGTGCTCACCCTGTCCCCTTGGCCAAGTCTAGTGTGTAATATGAGTAATAAATTGCACGTTTAGCAGGATCAGTGGGTATCATGTGTTATACATGAACACTAGGATAATTTATCAAATATTTCCCATTGCTACATAAATATGCTATATGTGTGCGGAACAAATATATATATGTATATATATTTGTGTATGTATATATGTATATGTATGTATGTATGTATGTACTGGGAGTGTCATGGGGGCACTCTAACCTGAATCATTGTAATATGAAAGGGGAACATCTTATTCAAGCTTATGTAGGCGCAATTAAGTGTCAAACGTCATGACACCAACATGATATATGCGTTCATCAACATATTACCAAAGAAGATGCATGCAAAATACTTTCCCGCTGTAAACTAAAAGAATTAAGGAAAAGGGAATCTCAGCAACAAAAAAAGAATGCACAAAATAATTAGTTAAACTTACCTAAAGAAGGATCTTGCCTTCTAGTAAATCCTCGAGATCTTTCTCCTTTTAGGCATGGTTCAGCAACTTGAGGAGGATCTGAATCTGTACTTTCAGATGACATTTGAACTGGAGTACAGCTCTCATATAATACCATCGCTAGATGGTTCTCAGGTGATGTTGGAACTGCAGAGTTCTCATTGACATCATGTTCTCTTTCCTGTGTGTCATGTAAGTGATCCAATCCTGGGCACATAGGCTCTTTTTCCTTCTGTTCATCTTCACTGTTTATTTCTCCTCCTTAATATATCACAAGTGCAGATTACACACACATAGACCAAAACATGGATAAATTAATGAAAACATCTCCAAATGACAAAGACAAGTAAGATTGTTTGCAAGTCACATATTGAGAAAAGGTAAGAAAAGGAATGTCAATCGAAACCATTTCTGAACTCGGGTTCTTTTTGCTGCCTCTACTTTCTTCAACTGTCTTTCCAGATTAATTAAATAGAATTTCTTTCTAATCAAAACCTTTATAAATTGGCATGCATGCATAAACTTAATTGCACGTCGTTAAAGGAATATCAATATCAAAGGCGGAAAACAAAGAAATGCACACATTAATTAGTTGAACTCACCTAAAGGGGGCAAATTTTGACTTATAGTAGAACTTTGAGGAGGATCCATAATTGTCTCAGACATCGAAATTAGGGTAGCGTTGCTAGGTGATGTCAGCATCGGACTGCGTGGAGGGCCCTTAGATAATGTTTTTATCAAGATACACTCATCAATATCATCCTTCCCTTCTTTTTCTATGTCAGGTAAACCCATTTTGGAACTCATGGATTCTTGTCCCTTGCCTTGATTTTCACCAACCATCACTTCTGCTTAATTCAATAGAACTTCTCTCATACATAATATAATTGCACATGGAATACTAATAGAAGTTAATGAATATCAGTATCAGCAAAGGAAAAAAACAATACAAATTAATTAGTCAAACTCACCTAAAGAAGGAGAATTTTCTGTGGTAGTAGATCTTCGAGAAATATCCATATTTGTCTTAGATGAAGTTAGGATAGGAAAATTGCTAGGCAATGTTAATGTTGGACTGCATGGGGGGCCCTCGGGTGAGGCTAAGATCAAAATACACTCATCAGCACCATCCTTCCCATCTTCTTCTATGATAGGTACATCCATTTCTGAAACGGGTTTGCCACTATTGTCACCATCCATCTCTCCTGCTAAATTCATAGAATTTCTCTCTAACAAAACATTTACAAAAAGGCATGCACATGAAACTCAATTGCATGTCAAATACTAAAAGAATTTAAGAAAAGGAACGTCAATATCAGCAGCAAACAAAAAAAGCATATTAACTAGTTAAACTCACCTAAAGAAGGCGAATTTTGTGTTGAGGAAGGACTTTGAGGAAGATCCATATTTGTCTCAGACGGCATCCACATTGCATTGTCGTCAGGTAATGTCATCATTGGACTACGTGGAGTGCACTCGGGTAATGTAGGCAACCAATTATGCCCACCAATATCATCTATCCCCTCTTTTATGGCATGTGTATCCCTTTCTTATTCCGTGAATTCTTTTCCCTTGCTTCCACTTTCACCAACCATCTCTCTAGCTTAATTCTATACAATCTCTCTCTAAAAACAACAATTAAATACTAGGTTTTCCGGTCTTTCAGTTTGTTCAGCATAAGTATTTGTAGATGGGGTGAGATTTGTGGAAAACTTATATGGAAAACCTAGCTGATGCCAGTGGGCAAAGAGTTGTTACTTCCTGTTTTTCCAGAAATAATTTATTATAGTTTTAGTGGAGCGTAAGCAAAATCTTCGGCATTTGCTAATGTAAATCAATTGTCTTAGAAAATCAGAGTCATTTTCTCCCGTCCAATATGAAGAAATCCAAAGGAAGTGCACAGAAATACTTTTTCTGATTGAGGAAGGAAAACATAACTTGAAAATTTTGAACTTTTAAATAGAACATTAACAAAACAAAAAAAAAACAAAATGCTTTAGACTTAATTGTTATAACTCACCAGTGTAGTTCTTTCTTCACTTATCACAATATTAAAAACTTTTGGGTAGTAATATGTCTTTTTATTCCATAAAATGATTTTTCCTGAAATGCTCAAATAAGCTAATGATGATATCATCTTAATTACTGGTATCTAAATTACTTAAAAAGATGTCACATTATTAGAAAGCAGAAAAATATCGATGAAGTTGAAATATTTATGTAGCTAAAAAGGGAAACATTTCACAAAGCAAAGGGAAAATTGATTTCAAAAAAATGCATAGGAGCCCATATCTGGCACGCGAAACAACAAGCGAGATTCAGGTCTTCTTATTGATGGAATGGAGATTACAATGTATTGCAAAAGAAAGATATAACCACCTTGACATTAGTTTTTCGTAATTAGCATCATCCAAAAGCAAATGATGACCAAATGAGAAGAAATTTTGAATTTGATCAATATATAAGTGATTGCCATTGTTGAGAAACTCAGGTAAATACAAATGAAGATGCAAGCAGTTCTAAATAAGGTAACAAAGATTCATGCCTTGCAAGCTGATAGCATGAAAAATCTACGGATTTACACAACTTTATATGGAAATTATCATTATGTTAATTACAGTCATGATTGTCCAAAGCAATGCATCTTGAATCATGCATGCATCATACATATGGTAGGACTGTACCAGATAAGTAACATTCATTTGGGTGCACGTGCTCATCTACCTTGCACACACTACAAAATATTTGAACAGCTGTAACTATTGCAAGTGCCCTTAGACTTGTTGCACCCATGGGATTGACGAATAAATTGCAGTTTATATAGAAAGCTACGAGATAAATTAGTGCTCTAACTAGTGTTTGATCATCAAACGCATGTGGATACCATCAGTTTCTCGTATGGCTTAAAGATCACAAGGAATAAGGGGAAATTGTGGTGCAGGTCTAGGATCCCTAGCCGAAATATATATTAAGAATTATATCTTCTCCTAGCTTCAGTCACTTATTCTGGCCCAATTTCTTAAAAAATATTGGAGTACTTGGAAACTCCAAACAAGGGAAAGGCATTACCACAGAGGCCATATGCATGCCAGGCTATGATGATTCCATTGATCAAATTGGTACTTAGGTCATAAAACAATCATATTTGCTAGGACTGCTATTTGAACTGATGACTTTCTTCTTCACTCCCTCCTTTTTATTGTCTATCAAAAGTTTTGGAGGACCTTGGTAGATACAATAGGGATAGATAACACCCCTAACTTTTCTACCTATAAATCCCCTAAAGTTTATGTAAAAGAATTTCATCACCGTTCTCTGAGAATATCCTATAAATAACCACGCCATGATGCTTCCTCAAGCTTCCTTAACAAATCTTCTGAGGTTTTATCACAGTCCAAAATTATTGAGCAAATCCCACAACCACTGGCCCACAATTTAAGATTTGAAACCATGGGGCAAAAGATACCAACTTCAGCACCGTTGTTTAAGCTATCAGACCACCAAAGTGGACCTCTTCACAGCATGCCCTCATCATCTTTTTTTCCCCCTTCTCTTTTGCTGCAAGATTAACTACTAATACACTTGTTCTGCCAATGTAAAACCCTAGAATGCACAAGTTTTTCTTTTATTTAGGTTTAGGTAAACAGGAGAATGATTCCTTGCATAAGTTGCTGTCTATAAATTCAACATTTTAATCAGTAAAGAAAATATTATATCCACAATTAATATCTTTGCTTAGCTTCCACACAGAAATCCAACGAAATTAGTATCTTCTCTAAGTCTTTTTTCTTGCCAAACGAATACTTGTTTAGTCAAACATAATTGAGACTAATAGTGCTGGAGGTTCAAAATTTCCAAAATTTCAAATAAAAAATTCTGTTAAAAACTTCGACGTGCTCTTCCCAAGTACAGAGGTGATGAAGAAATATATAAAATAATACCAAGATTTATGCTCAAGACCTGTGCCTTGCACAACACATTGCAACTTAGTACCATTTTTCAACTGGATTTGTAATTCTCCTGTGTTTGTATGATCTGGAATCAGCAAGAGAAGGTTGGCGAAGAAATTTTGGAACCTGATATAGCAAGTGGGAAGATGTAGAGCTATTAAGCTTCATCTAACTGTCCAAACATCTCTTTCCAGTTAGCAGCTGCTTCCTCTGGAGTACGGAAAGACCAAATATGGGGCTTAGCTTTTTCACGCGTTTCTAATATTTCCTGTACCCAGTGAAATCCTAAACATTATTTTGCAGGCCAAAGATGAAAAGTAAACATGATAATGATCAAACAGAGGAAGTAAATTTTAAGCTGCACATGAAGAGCTCTGATTTAGTACTTTCATGGCACGATAGAAATTCTAATGGTCTTATAGACAACTCTTTCTGCACATAACTCTTAACAAATTCTACTAATCAGAGGATCCTGACCCAATGATATATTATGAGATTCCAAAGTTCTCAAGCATAGTTTGTTTTAAGTAAAAAAGCATACACCTCAAATAAGATAGAGTAAATGTTCAAAGATTTCCTTCACCCTGCTATTATCCATATCCTACCACATTTTTCTGCAGGAAAGCCACAGACAAGGACTATATTTATATCTAAACAAATAGGGGGGAAATTACCAATCTTTCAGAACTGTAAATACCACTATTTTTGTTAAAAGTAAATTGAAAGAAAGACATAACAAAGATCTAGCAGGCACACTTCATATCTAGCTTCCGTTATTACAACTTTTGGTAACTATAGTTTTCTTGGAAGTGACAAAAAGGCGTATGGATATTAATAAGAAGACAACATTAAATAAGAGATCCATTCAAAATTTGTTTTATCAGAAAAGCGGCTAAGTGCACAAGGTTCCTGCCCATGGGGCCTAAAAAGAGTCAGATGAACGCAATTTTATCTCTGTATACTTTAAAAGAAAAGTTGTTTACGTGATTTGAATTCGTGAACATAAGTTACAATGGAGCAATTTTATCATTACGCCGAGGCTAAACAATAGTCAACAAATACTACAACAGACAATCCATCACAAAATAGTACTACGATAGACACTGGTTCAGCAGCAAATTTTCAGCCATAAACTATCAATCAACACAGGCATTGATTCAAAAAAAATTGTGAAACAGGGTTGCAACTCATAGAAAATGCAGCTAAAGCAAACAAGGACAGTTATGTTCGCATGTAAAATAACTGCAAACAGACCTGCGCCACAGAAGACTGCTTTGTTTTCAAGTTCAAGCAGTCAAAAAGGTCATTCCATTTCTCAGAACAATTATCAAGAACCCCAAGCCGATAATACTGCTTCATCTGATGAACTGGAGCTGCTAAAAATGCAATAAAATGCGTCACAAGAAATACCAGTGGAACAATACAAAGACAGCAAGCAAAATAATGAATCAGAATTTGTGTGCACCCACAAAGATTTTTAAGATGCCTCTCTTCTGGTCAGGGTCACACTGACCCCATGCTGGGGGCATATTGTGAAATATTTCAAAGGTCCCTAATATCATGAATCTGTGATGGTCTTGTGAAGAAGGCATTTGTCTATTTGATTTCTTTTGCAATGTTTTCTTTTTCTTTTTTTACTTATTGTCCACTGTACCTTCTGCATGTATGTCTTTGTCCCTCGCCTAATAAATTTTTTCTATATATACCCCATGAATAAATGTGCACAGCCACAAACATTTCAGTCAGACCTGAATGTAAACACACAAGTATGTGCATGCAAACATTCTCTATGAACAACGGAAGAGTGAGGGAAGCAGACTTCTGGATGCAGAAATTTAGACCATCTGACAATAGCCTGTACGTTACCTGCAAGCTTTAAATTTTTCCACCTCCTGAGGAGTTGGCAACTGCAAGTTTCTCTCATTGCATCAACTCTCTACAAGATCATTTTAAGCTCACAATTTAACGATATCCTAATATTCACAACTTTTTGGATCTCCTTTACATTAGATACACAAAGCACTTACAAGTGTTTATTCTAATTATTTAAATGCTTGTCATATGATTCAAATCCTTTTCTTTGAAATTGAAATCATCAAAGACAAGTTTTACATTCTTCTTCTCCGTCAAAATTTCCTGATAGTAGGTTTTCCAGAAAATACCCACTTCATAAAACTTAAGATTGGCTTCAGTCATCATTCTTGTAACAAAATTCAGCAATGGAAAACAACTTCATATATCTAGTCCTCAGATCAATGCTTGCCTCATGGTTTACAGGGCTTTCCTCAGGACATAAAACCAAAATGTCAAATTAAAACAATCAAAAGTTTCATAGCATGCCAGCAAAGTGTTCTAGCTCAATAGGGGCCAAAGAATCGCATGCCAGAAAAATGTCCTAGGTCAGTAAGCATCAAAGAATCGCAGTAAGCACAAAAGATAAAGATTCGAAAAAATTGAACAAGAAACGAAAACATTTTTCGTGTTCAAGAATTGACTTAATTGAAGGGAGAAAAATCAAACAAATTAAAATAAGGACAAAAAACTCCCACATGTCTCGTCAAAAGAAAGGACTTTTCTCTCCGTTATCATGTCAAAATAAGCTTTAGAGTGAACCTAATCAAGGGCTATATACCAGTGTTCTCCGAATTATTCTTAGCAATAAACAAGCATAAAATCTTGCAATGTGACTTCACACATTGAAATTACAAACTTGCAACACCATTTTCATTTTCTAAAACTAAGTAACACAGACTTGTATTTTCGTCATATTGTAAAGCAAAACACTGTTTGTCAACCAGCAATTATCTTCACTGATCGAGAAATCATGATTTCCGAAGAACACATACATCATATGCATCTTAGGAACCGTTAATGATTTCGATTTCAAACACTAAGGAATTAAACTCATCTGAATAAAGGGCAAAATACAGGGACGAGGATAAATAAGAAGAACTGCAGAGATAGAGCCATCCGATCGTCTCAATAGCTAAGATTTGCTCCCATAGAAAATCTTAAGGATAGTGCTAGTAAAACACCATCCAGAGTGAGAAAAAGAGAGATGGAGCGTACTATAGCAAAACAAGAGAGCATCAAAGCAAGGCAAGCAGGACAAGTGCTTCCTCTGAGCCACCGAGCCATCTTTTCCTTCGTTCATCGTCACCGCCGAGGACTCCACCGGAGACAGATTCGAGCAGAGACAATCCCACCAGGCTCACGATTTTCGGGGCTTTTTTTGGACTTGGCTAAGCTAGGCTGGAGATTTTGGATGCAATAAAGGGTAGAATAGGCATCTCGTTATGAAAATATTAACAGCTAAAACCCCATTTACAAAAAAAAAAAAAAAAAACCGACGTAGTGAATTTGAAGGTTGTGGGCCATGTTTAACATGGTTTAATATTTTAGACCGTATTAAGTTATATTGTAGGTGACCCACAGGTGGTGCTAGTCCATGGTACTAATGACCTGTGCCAAACACAATCTATTTGATTCAAGGAGGGGAAATAGTAGAAAAAATGAATATAAAAAATAATTTTATTTTTCATATATATTTTTATTTTTTAAATATATGGATTGGTATAATACGGACCATAGATATGTCTAACCCAGTATATTGGAAGTCATGTACTATGTTAGGCAAAAATTTTGACACAACTCGTATGTAAAGGAGCTGTGCCGCCCACTTGTGAACATGTCGTGCGGATACGACTTATTTATAAGTCGACGGCCTGAGTGAATGGGTAGTGCTGAATTGACAAGATTGATTTAACACCTATAGTAATGATTAAAAAAGTATTTTAAAATAAATATCAATTTTTTTCATTTGAACCACAAAGGATAAAAATGCATACAATTAAGTACAAAAATTGCACAAAATGATTTTATATGGAATTCCTTCTTAATTAAAAAAAATTATAAAACTTTATATTTAAAAATAATTCTATTATAAAGAGATAACTCCTACCGAGTAAACCCTTTTCGAGCAATAGCATCTATGAAGAGCCTATTACTAATAACGCTAAAGATTTCTTGATTAACAATACTATAAGTGCAAAAATCATAATAATTGAATAAAAAGTAAATATAATTGACCGATAATATACCATACAACATAAACTAGAATAATGCACTCAAATGGATGTCTATAGCGTCTTCTTTTTCTCTCTAGGTCGATGCTCCCTTTGTGTTTGAATAACCTATATCATTTCTAAAATCATAACAGGCTATCTACACCTGCTTACTCATACATATACGTCAATTATGCGTGTATTAAATTTGATCAATCTGTCAACCTGTGTCCATGTGCCCAGTAGACATCATTCACCGCCACCGCCACTAAATAAAGGGTTCGGTGGAGTAACTTTTGCATGAATGTCAAACAAAACTTCCTAGCATATCTTCTCAAATTTCTTTTAGATGAAGCACCGAGCAAATTTTATACGAAATTTTTTGACAACAATAAAAATAAAAAAATAGTAAGTATAGCGGATGTTAAATTTATAAAAAAATAACCCAAACTCTAACCGAAACTATGTCAACAGAGCTAAGACGATTTCTGAGGCATTTACTCGGGATTGCAGTGTCATACGATAAACTTTCTTAATGATAAATCGATTAGGAAATCTATAGAAAATTGCCAAATGGTGGATTCATACCATGAGTCAAAAGGCCAAGCATTCCTTCCACATCTGTAACCATACGCATCCTCATGGCCTTGAAAATCCACAAATACCTGGATTGAGAAATGACCATGTAAATTGGGAAACCAAAGCATGCAAAAGATTAAGAAAAAGCAATGTCATAAGAGCTTAATATTGGGTTATATATCATTCTCATATGAGCCAATACTTATTTGATGTGTAATTAGTGGTACAATGATGAGTATTTTTATGCGTACAAAACTATAAGGTGCTGATTCCAGTAACATTACGCCCGAGTCGCGCCTTAGGCGCCATTTCTAGAATCCCCGCGCTCAATCTGCATTCTCTAGGAGCTTGAACGGCATTTCCATAAGCATCGAGCTTTATTCGTGCTTGACAGGCACTCGAGCGCTAGTTCCAAAAGCATCGAGCTTGGTCCGCTAGGTGCTCAAGCGCCAGTTCCAAAAGTACCAGGCTCGAGTTGCGCCCGCTTGGGGCTTGAATGCGGCCTAACGGATAAAAACACAGCTGACGCGTGTTATGATTAAATCACTACAATTTAAGTACCGTTTTGAGAGAAAAAAAAAGAAAAAGAGAGAGAAAATAAAAAAAGGAAGATTTGTGTATCCGTTTGTATTCCGAATCAAGTTCCAATCTCCGTTGACAGTGGGTACGTTGTTCTTGCTGTTGAAAAAGACGTTTATCGTTCTATTTCTTCTCTTTCATCTTGTGTTTTCTATTGTATAGATTTATTTTGAGATAAGATAGTTAGACCTTATATTTAGAATTTGTATAATTGAGACATTGTTTAGTAAAAATATTTTCGGACATTAAGTCCCGTGATTTTTTTTCCTCGTTTAAAAGAAAATTTTCCATATAAAAATTGTATATTTATTGATCATGTATACTTATTGTGTACTTATCATATGTTATTGTGTATTTTTTTATAATTCAAATAGCAGGTCAGGTCCCAACACTTAGCCCCTTCCTTGAGTAACTATGATATAGCCATTTCTTTGACAGTGCATCACGAATATACCAAATCAATGGATCGGTGGTGGGAGGAAATGTCTACTATCGCCTATCTCAGAAATAGGAGTAGCTATTAAAGCCAAAAATTGTTTGGGGGTTCATCGTTACACTCTTAAAATGGAATTTAATAAATTCTAGCATGCAAAAATATAAAGTTTTTGTTGTAATCTCAGATTGTTTATTTGAATCGTAAGGAATATTCGATAACATACAACGAGTAAATAGTAACAGTCATAAATACTAAAAAATACATAATTATATGTGGAAAATTCTTTTTAAAATAAGAAAAAAAAAATCACGAGACGATATGTCCAAATATTTCAATTATGCAATCAGTTTGGTTATACAAACCCCACAAATATAAGGATTAGATACCTTATAACAAACAGACCAAGTAATAAAGAATACAATACGAAAGAGTAGAAAATATAATCGATAAAACATTTTTTTCAACTCCAAGAACAGCGTATTCAATATTAGTAGAGACTAGAACACGATTGAAAACTCAATCAGATATTTGAATCTTCATTTTCTCCATCTTTCTCTTCTTTTTCTCTAAAAATGGCGCTTTAAGTCTCAAAGAATGTAAGTAATTAACCTTAAAAACGTGTTAGGGTGTTTTTATATTGTGGGCCTACCAAAGCACTCATCAGGCGTTTCT